>CABHPP010130787.1:28334-40438 GCA_902168425.1 Peromyscus attwateri | reverse complement strand
ACTACCTTTTCCTACTGAATTGTTTGGTGATCAATTTGCTTTGTAAAAATAACTTGACTTAGTGATTGTCTTTGTATCACAGAGAATATATCCGTAAATTTCAAAGAAAACCCCTTGAACTCATTGGCCTGTCTGTTTCCCCTCACCACAACATCTCGATCTACTAAGTTAATGAGTAGTAACTGACGCAAGCAGAAAGGATGGCTGGTACCAAACAGCAGAAAGATTTTTGACTGAAAGCTTGCAACACTGTGTCTTTCATGTTGCTGTATTATTCAGTTAATGCCAATGAGGATTCTGTATGTTTTCCCTCACCTTTTTCTTTGAGATGTTTTTAAATCCAGATTAATGAGAACATCAGTGAGCTACGCATCCTAGTAAATCCATGCATGGTAGGGTATTTTGTCAGGTAGAATGTACTATATATCTAACTCCCACTGCATGTACTTCTTTTTTTCCAATTTATTACAATCCCCCAAAAGGATACCATTAGGGACATACTTATTCATGTTTTCATTTGTTATGTAACTCATTTCCAATTTAGATATATTGCCAGCTCTGCCATGATATATGACTGTGACTTGTTAGTATATGTAGACTTATTTGTCTATATAAAAATACTCTGATGAATGTAAGCTGATATACTCAAAATTAAAATCCTGTGTTCTTTAAAAGGATTTAAAATACTAATGAAAATTTTTATACCACTGTGTCTTGAGACAGATACAAACATCTCAAGGCTGTTCTACATGAGAAAACACAACGTCCATGCATATAACTTGTGAAACTGCATAACCTAGAGTCCTGTATCTGCCTGTATGATTGTTGGCACATGCATGTCATGACACACTTTGTGGAGGTCAGAGGACCTTGCTTGTCAGTCCTCACTTTCCACCTTGAGACAAGGTCTCTTGTTCCTGCTGTGCATGCAGATTCTCTTTCCACTTTCAACCTCAAGTAACTAAAAGAAAAACATCTGATCCAATAGTCCTAACAAAAGGTGATTTCCTTCCTGTGGTTGGCAATAGCTGTAGACAACTTAATTACCAAAATTCAAAGAGACTGGAGTTAGATGGCTGAGCAGTTAAGAGCACTGACTACTCTTGCAGAGGACTCAGGTTAGTGTTCCTAGTACCAATATGGCAGCTCACAACCCTGTTCCAGGAGAACTGATGCCCTCCTTTGGCCTCTGAGGACACCAGGCAAGCATATGGTACACATACATACACAAAGCCAAACACTCATACACACACAAAAAAATAATATTTTAAAAGATCAGAGTAGGTAATATAGTAGATTTTTAAAGGTAAAGGCCAGGTATCTGTTAAACAGCACCCTTGCACAGAACAGCTCCCAACTAAAAAAGACATATCAGTTCTGAAACAGCAAGAGTACTGGAGTAGAAAAACATTGACCTAGTTGAATGATAGGGTGAATCTATTTTGTATCCTTTTGTGTGAACAAGCATGTTCCTCCAGGTACCGGTACAAAGCAACATCTCAGTGACTAATTTGATGAGTGCGTACCCCAGTTATGCCTTCTTCTGAATCAGCAAAAGAAACTGAGAAGGCTGAGATGATTGCGACTGCACCTTCATACACCTTCACTCTGCACAACCCAATGTGGCGCCTCTTTCTCAACCATATATCAAGGCATGCCTGAAGCTTCTGTAATTGTCCCAACTGCTGTCAGTATGCCTGCCCTGCCATGTGGGTTCTTCGTGGCTTTTTCATGAGCCCCAAAGACAGAAGCAATAGCAAACAGGGAAAGTTGAATGGGACCACTGTATAGTTGTTCATTTTCCAAGCTAGATGTGATTATTTTCCAGGTCTAGGCTCTTGTGCACCCTAGCTTGGAACACCATTTTCAATATAACTCCTGTGGAGAGCAGTAAATGTGTGTTTTCTTTCAAAACGTCTACTGTTTCCACCCTGTTATGTCTGACACTTTTCAAGACAGGGCAAACGATGCTGAACTATACAAATCAAGGCACTGTGTGTTTCAGAGGCTGTTCTCCATAAACCATACTACACATCGTCCTTCCCCATGCATGGGAAATACAGGAGTTCCTTTTAAAAAAAGATGATCCCTTTGGAGTTCTGTGACTTGATAAAGTTTTTGCTTTGTGTGGGGAGAGACCAAAATCTCAGTGGAAAGGGGGACATGTGCGCCTTACCTTTGTTCGCTCAAACACCTTAATTTCAGCCCCTGATGTCAATCACCCAACACATCAACACAGCATACATGGTGTTCATGTGGAACTTTTGATCAAAGAGAAAATGAAAAAAAAAATCTTCTGAATTCCTCAAGAAGTGTTGAGTAAGGGGGAAATAGTCACATACAAGAGTGAACTCAAGGCAAGATGAGAACCATCTAAGGCAAAGCATTGTTGATAATGGCCACAAGAGGGGCAGCCATAGATGACTCAAACCTCTGTTCCACACTCCCATACTTGAGGCACAGGAGCAGGGTTTAGTATTGCCTGGAGAATCCTGGTGTGGATGTGGGAATCTACATGGTAATATACATAGTAATACAATGGCTGTTAATCAAATCATTGGAGAAAGTGCTATATATGATGAAGTCTGTTTGCCATCCTTGGGCAGTTTGAATGGATTAAAAGTTAGATAAGATTCTCATACAAGTGTATTTCTAGCTCATTGGTAGGATTGTGGTGACAGGAAATTACCTGGAGAAGGTTTTGAGAATGTGTAAGTGGGGATGTAAGGTTTTCTCCCAGCACAAGCAGTGGTACTTTTAGTTTAGGGAGCAAAACTAAGAATGTATTTCAAATCACACACTCATCTCTTATTATTCTATACTGTAGGAAATTTCCCCTTCTACTGCATCTGCCATTTTTCCACCTTTCTTTACTCCCATTGTCTAGTCCTCTCTGCTCTCACTTGACCTAACCCTTAAACTACTGAGGAGTATAAGAATAAATTGATCTCCCCTGGTTTTCCTGAGATAGATGGCTGGCAGCTCCTCAGGTATTTTTACGTTTTCTTACCAATTTTAGAATTCTGCAAATGTCATTTGCATGAGCCTGAGTGGGTCCGGGTCTCGACTCATAGATAACTATGATAATGGTAAATATTCACAGCTGGCATTCACTGAATATAACCCCTATATGCAGCCTCATCCTTAGAACAACATTTTGAGTGTTTAAAGGGAAGATGGAGTTCTAGAATTTCTCCAAGATCATTCAGCCAGGAAATCATGGACCTGTCAGTGGTGATGCCACACTGCTAGAGAAAAACAATAAGACTAAGTGCTGACTTATGGAAATAAGAGTGACAGGTGTATCATAAGAAGGAGAGGACAGGGAACCATACAGGCCTAGTAGGTCTCTCTGACAGACAGAAGCAGGGAGTTTTGAAGGACTGTCCTATCTTGTCTTGGCAAAGTTTGGCAGTCACTTACTTTTGCATCCTGCAAGTCCAGCTTGGACAGCATTCTGTCAACAGTCAAGCAAGAGCAGTTCCTTGCCCAAATAACTAGCTTTTGCCACAAAGAAAGTGAACTCTATATTAAGGTTCTTCAATGCCCATCATCTTCTCTGAAGTAGATTGGTGCTGTCAGGAACAAAAGTGTCTCACTGTGATGAAAAGCCTCAGGTTATTAATCATACTAAATGCCATATTCTGTAGGTGTTTGAGGTGTTTGAAGACCATATATCTATTTAATATATTTGTTTAAACTTGAAAACATACTTAATGACTACAAGTTTGATTACTATAGATGACTATTAACTTGTTTTTAATTATACATTAAATGAGCTGCATAAGCACAATACTCCAAACAAGAGTAGAAACATACATACAGTATTACAAAAATGACTTTTAATTTTTATCAATAAACCAAAATCCATACCCATGTAAAATATTTTGAGATTAATAGTTGATGTTTTTTATTAAAGTAGATTCAATAATCTATCCTTTTTTTCTATCATTCCTATATCCTTCCTTTTTTTTAAGAAAGAGATCCTTGAATCTAATATTTTTGTTTAGATTTTTTCCTGGCCATGACCAATAACAATTTGTAACTACCCCCTCCTCAAATGATGACAAACATCCATATCCCATCTCCTCAGAATGTAGGCATTGTTTTCTCCAGACTGTTTCTTGCTGTCTGGGGGTTCCATAATCTTTGGGGGACCCTGAGAAAAATCAGGATAATGGTCAAGTCCTGACTGGAGTAGTCTGGACCATCTCAGTCAGCAGCCTTGAAGCTGTTCTGGATGCAGAACTCTGAGGAAACTGCAGCAGAGGCATTCTGAAATGTTAGATCACCTGGGCCATCCATTTTTATTGGTGTCTGGTCCCCTTGCTCTGACAATACATAAACTTCCAAAGGTAACATACATATCTGTATTAATACAAGTATAAATTGTGCATTGTAAACAAGTCAGCCAAAGATGACTTTTTGTTTTATATCTGAGCAGGTAAAACGTATGTCATCTGTCCTATAAATTTTTTAGGTTATTTTCTTTTATGTCTGTAGCCAGGATTTTCAGGGGATCTTCCTCATTCAAACCTGATCTGCTTCAACCCTGAATGAATCCATAGCCTTCTGTTTTCTGTGGGAACAAAAGCATAACCTCTTCCCCAAAGAAGCATACCTTTTGACTTCCATTTTGAAGTCAAGACTCTTTAAATATATATTGGTTGGTTTAATTTAGCAATTTCTATAATGTAATGGGTCTCCCAGCTATTGTTCATTAGCAATCAAAAAAATTAAAGACACCACATAGCATACAGGATCGAGACTCCCTGTGTATTTTCCATTTTTACATAGCTTTTTCCTTTATATTACTTTACTCTTTTTTTAAGACTTTATTTTTAAACTATTCTTTTTTATGACTATACCCTTTCTCCTTTCCTTCTCATGCCTGCATACATTTTTAAACACACTCCAACCTGTTTAGAGGCTTCTTCCATCTGGATCTGTCTTTACTGAGCATCTATAGTATTCTCTGATCCCATGAGATGAATTTTAAACTGCTATGTCAGCCACCAGTGTGGCTCAACTAAGTGCATGGTGCCAGTGCCATGCACTGGTGACTGGCTCCAGCCCAAAGGCAGTCTCTGTATGCCAAGCCAATCCAAGAGACTTCAGTCACCAGGAAGCTGCATTTGACTCTGTCTTCCAAAATTTTCTTTCTTTAAACTTTCTCAGGTTATGTAGATGTATGTGATCCAGAATGTTAAGCACCATTTGTAGGAGAGGTTTTTCCATCGGTACCACCAGCTCCCCAGTAAACAACATGGAGACTTATTATTAATATAAATGCTCAGCCCATAACTTAGGCTTGTTACTAACTAGCCTTTACAACTTAAATTAACTCATATTTATCTAAGTTCTTCAGCGTAGCTCAGAATCTTTCTTCAACCTGGCATATTCATCTTCCTTCTCCCTGCCTCTCCTGGTGACTCCACCCTTCTTCATCCCTGTGCTCTCTTTTTCCCTGTCTGCAAGTCCCACCTAACCTCTTCCTGCCTAGCTAATGGCCATTAGCTCTTTATTAAGCCAACGATAGCAGCATATCTAATCAGTGTACAAAAAGACTACTCTGTAACACATACACAAACACCAAATATATGCACACATGCACACCATGCATATACCATACACACAACATGCATGCATATATGTACTACAGAGACACAACATACATATATAACACATATAACACACATACCACAACTATCACCATTGGCATGATGCCTTGAACACTTGTGATATCTAGAAGGCATCCACTCTGAAATCTGTCACAGGACAGTTACATTACACATTATACATTAAAAAGAAGGGGAAAATATCCATGAATCACAATGGAAATGGAAGTCAAGGTGTAACTGAAGAGTTAGGCTTTTAATTAAATCATGTCAGTTACCTTTTGCTGTCAACTCATAGTTTAATTCAAGCATTCTTGCCAAAACTCAGGGTCAAAAATCTGTCCTCTGCAGTGTTGTGGAATGCCGCCATTTCTGTCCAGCTCCAGCCAGATTCTGTTTGGAGATCATTCCCATTGCTTCAATTAGTGGAAAAAATTCTAATGCTGTAAATGTACAGTGTGTCACTCTTAATTTCTCCACAATCCATCACACTCTGAGCATGTGCATGGCAACTCTTTTTAATAAAAGATGTTGCAGAGCACCTGCTGCAGCCAAAACACTTTATCATCTTTGCCAGCTCCAGGAGTTCTAGCATTATGTCATGTTTGACTCCAAAAAAAATATTATTATAAGCTTTGGAATTAGAGATGCAACAGTGGAACTAGCTGACATCAATTGCCCATGAAGCTATCATATTTTGAGGAGTGAAATGTGGTAAGTTTTCATTTTAATCAAAACCTATAACAGGACCAGGGCTGCTTGTCTGAAACAAATAATTTTCACATTTCTGGATACTATCAGATAATGGCTTTCTCATCCATGAAATAATTATAAAGCTAGAAATGCTTTAAGAATATCACATTGTCTCCCCCTGTTTTGTTTTAATGGTTATTTTATGTTTCATCAACTTGGAGCTTAAAGGATGAAACTGGAGAGTATTCAAGAGTGAATTCTTAAAGTACCCCTCAACCTGTAACACTTGCAAAGATCATCAAGGGATGGCCATGTCCACGGACCTGGGGTAACAGGCTCATTGAAGAATCCAATGCTGTTTGGTTACAAATAAGAAAATCTTTTTCCCAAGTAAGAACCCTCGGAAAGCCAATGCGAAACCTCTCCAACTCTTCCCCAGTTTGGTAACAGTCTCTTCTATCTCAACATTTCCATGAATTTCAAGTATTTAGTGCTCAGTCCATGAACATGTTTTAGACTTCTCAAAGTCTAAAACTCAGACTAAAGTTCAGACTCTTTGGATATTAAATATTGCTCTTATCTTTTCCCTATCTTCATTGCATGAACATTTGGTCCTGAATCTCATTAATTTCCCCATCCAGGAAGTGCATGAAGGAGTCACATCATCCATGCACTTTGGAAGGGGCATACCCGGAGCTCTGTGTCTAACTCCAGGTTATCTCCCACTATGTGTTCCTGAGAAGTAGACGTAATAGTTGTTCCTGTGCTTTTCTTATCAGTGGGGTATTGTGGCCCTCTCAGAGTGAAGGGACTATTTCCCTTACAATGATTCCCTTAGGGAAAGTACACTGAAGGTGGCAACTGTCTTCACTCTGGCTTTAGTAAAGAGAATATTGTAGCTTCTGGGACAGTGAGGACAGTAGCCTAGTTACTGAAGACCATCTGGGCTCTTAGCAAGTTAGTAACCCTCTCAAGTAGGTTCCCTATGCCCAGTTGACAGATGGTGTGGATTGTAGATGTAGCATGTCAAGGTATTGAACTGGATTCAAGCTGTGTGCTCTGCAAATCATAATGACTTAAGAACTCCAGGAGTCCAGTGAGAATGGCGTCTACCAGTTACCCTTTCCTCACCCACTGTACCAAGGCTTAGTTCTGACTTTTCCAGGTCTCTTCCTCATCCAAGGCTCCCCATATAAACGTTGGCATTCCTAGGGATCTTGTCAACTTCCTAGACCCAAGTTGCTTCTTGTGTAATTCCCCTTTCTTAGTGTCTCTTCCTTGCCCCTTTCTTATCCAATCCCTTCATGAAATTATTCATAAACTATTCAATGACTTCATTGATCAGTCAGGATAAGCTCATGTTGCTGCAATAGCAAACCTATGTGATGGGTAACAAAACAAAAAACAAAGAAACAAAACTGGCTATGTTCCATAGCTTCCTCATTCAGAAAGCACTTCCAGTAGCTCTGTCCAAGAGGTCTGTGATAAAAGAAAAAGTCTACTTGGAAAATGGTACCTAGCCTCGGGTGGCAACTAAGCATTTAAAATGCCACTGGTGTGACTAAGAAACTTAATTTTAATTTGACATTAATTTAAATCAATTCATATTTCCATAACCAAAATTTGACCCATGATTCTGTATTGGACAGAGCCATTACTGGCCCTATATCAGGGAGAGAGAGACATTAATACTTACACACTACCCCTTAAAAGTTTCTGCCCAGAAGTAATAATTTGTCAGGCCCTGTCAAATTTCAAAGACCCAAATGAGTCACGTGCTCATATGCGGCCAGGAGACACTGAGAGCAATTCCTGATGTTCTACAAGGAAACAAAATTTATCAATCATTAGCATGAATGAGCTACACACCAGCTCCACTTAGGATTCTTAGTAATTTGGAGGAAGTGCAATGCACACTCCCTTTAACCTGGTAGAGTTGAGATTCTAATAGGAGGAGATGGAGGCAATCATTAGATATACACAGACACACATGACCACAAATCTCTGAGACACCAGAGTAAATCTATAATCAAAGATTCCAATTGAGATGGGGAATTAAAAACGACCTCTATGAAAATGCAACCTGAAGGGCAAGTCTAACATCATCCAGCCTAGGTAACATGCAGGCTCAGGGAAAGCACTGTGAAAGTTCTATATTTGTGATGTGTTTGGTGGTATCATCTGGAAAGTGAAGGGAGACCCTGGCATAGAGTGGGAGCATGTGGGAGGAAGGGCAGGCAGAGAAAAAGCCATGTTCTGTACAGTGCTGCAAAGTCTTCTGGGAGATGATGCTAGTCAAGGGGAAGCCCATAAAAAGCCTTCTGCAGGAGAGACATTTTCTTGTGTGCAGTAATGAAAGGGCACCCTGAATGCTGCTTGGACAATGGGTTTGGGAAAGCACAAAAGAGAAGTAGTAGATCCTCTCTCTAGATATCCTTCTGTGTTAGCTGGACACAACTTACCACAACCTTAATGGTGTAAAAAAAACCCTCACCACCAGCCTCACAGTTCCCACGGGTCAGAAATCCAAACATACCATCAAGAGTTCTCCTCCAAGCATCTCACCAGGCTAAATCCAACTGTTCACTGGGCTGGATTTCTTCCTGGAGTTTATGTGGTTGCTGATCAAGCCCAGGGTTGAATTTCATTTTCTTAGTAGGTGTCAGCTAGATGTCCTCTTCAGTATGTCTATCCTTATTGTGTGGCATCTCACTGCATGGCAGCTTTTCAAGGTCAACAAGGGACTAAGTCTCCAGAATAGACCAGCCCTATTTGGAAGACATTCACCTCAATTCAGACCCATCTAGGATATCTTCCTTCTGATCAATTTTCAGACAACTAAACTGAGTCATTGTTTATACCTGAGGAATTCTTTCATTTCCCAACAATGTGATCTAATCATGAGACTGAGAGATCAGCATAATCACAAGTCCCACCAATATAAAGAAGAAGGGCCAGCAAGACATCTCTGGAGGTGAAAGTCATCTTGAGTTCCATCCCTGGGACAGACACCTTGAAAGAAGCACACTAACTTTTGCAAGAAGTCAGAGCTCTGGCCTCTGCACACAACCTAAGGCATAAACTCCCATACACATACACACACATTTAGGCTAATTTAGGCTGGAGCAATAGCTCAGAGGTTAAATGCTAAGGATCACAACCAAAACATCAAGAGTTCAGATCCCAGCCAGCATCCACATCAAAACTCATCTCTCTGGCTTCCTTTAGAAAATTATATGTGTGTAGATATATATTTCATATATGCATGTAATGTGTTTCATCAAATCTACATATATAATATTTTTAAGGAGAGGGAATTATACAAGGCTGTTCCATTGGGGAACAGGAACTATTGAAGAGGGATTTAGAATTCTGCCTATATGACATTTTGGCCCTTCCAACTCACATAGCATTTAGGCACACAGATTTTCTCATGGGAGTTGTTAGCTATATTTAGAAGAAAGGAGCAAGATGTGGTTGGCCATTGTCCATAAAAACCAGGTCATCAGTGTGAGTCATGGCAAGTGACTTACCATTGAAAGACAATGTAATTCATTCACCTATTCAGCCTTTAATGTAAATTAGGCCCCTACGAGTTGCAAGACATCATCCAGTAAACCAGAATGGTTCCACTATGGATTAGTATAAAATGTAGCTGCCAGACAGACAAAACAGTGCTAGCTAAGGACCTGAAGACGCAGTCAAAAGAATCTTGGAATCTGAAAAAGAGAGGGCTCGAGTCCTTAACCCTTCATGGTCTCAGTTTCTTCATCCTTAAAATGGGGATCATTTTAGTCCTGGCCGCCAGCATTACTTGTGAGCAACAAAAACATTTCTCAAGCCCTTAGCACAGTGCCTGGTAATTGATAAGCTTGCCACAACCAGTAACTGCTTTATCTTCTTATCCTTCTCTCCAGACACAGCAAAAGTTCAATAAATACTTGTTGCTATAACATAGTTGAAGGCAGACAGCTTGGGAAGATGTCCAGGTCTCGTCCCCAAAGGAGCTCCAGTGCCGAAGCAAATAAGCTTAGCACTGTTGTCACTAAGTGACGGCGGGCCATCATTTCTGAGTCTGTTAAACTCAGATAACCTCACCCTCCACTTCTTCCTCCCTGAGGAAGTGTGTGGCAGGATTCGAAGCCT
This sequence comes from Peromyscus attwateri, assembly GCA_902168425.1. Taxonomy (NCBI): domain Eukaryota; kingdom Metazoa; phylum Chordata; class Mammalia; order Rodentia; family Cricetidae; genus Peromyscus; species Peromyscus attwateri. The sequence continues at coordinate 29,981 of CABHPP010130787.1, read as the reverse complement.
GTGGAAGAAATGTGTCATGGGATAATAACATCGTGATAAATACCTCACATCCGTGTCTCATTTCCTCCCAGGGCATGAAGGTATCCATGCAGCTCTAACCTGTCCCCATTACAGAACTCTTCTCAGCAAGCTGTCACCCTATTACTTCATTCGCTTAGTTTCTGCTGCAGACTTCACACCAGCGAACAGCCAGTCAGCAATTAGCTCCACCTTCTGGTTGTCACACTTGTAGACTGGCATGGCACCATTTCCCTGCTCTGAGCCTCTGAAGTCTCAGGAGTACTTTTGGCATCTTGACAGCTCAGAACTTGCCACATACTTCCCAACAGAAGAGTCTCATGCATTCTAGACAAGTACAATAGATCTTAGGGTGCTCTTTTAAAGTTGACTTGCAGAGCTCTACCCTGAACACAGATGTAACTCATTAGAATACATACATCAAGTCAGTTTGGGTTTAGGATAAGAAAATTAGGTTGTCTTGAGTTCATTAAATGACAAATGTCAATATTCAAGTTTCCAGTGACATAGAGACTGTAAAGATAATGTGGGAATATTTTTCATAGCTGTTTCAGAAATAGACATTAAAGAAGGAAAGTCGTCCCCGGCCCCCCCCCCCCCCCCCCCCCCCGGAATAAATTCATCATGAGTTGGTAGATTAAAAGCCTTGAATGTGTGCAAAGTTTGTAATGTCAAATTACTTGCTGGAATTATGCAGAGGAAAGGGTCTGAAAGACCACAAGGGGTGATACTGATTAAAAGCATCCTGGGAATGAGTATCTTGCTGGAAAGTGTTCCTGTGGATCAAGGATTGGCAAATGCAGCCCAGCCCCTGGTCTGCTGTTGAAAATAAGGCTGCACCAGGTTGTGCATTTACACACTGTTCATTTACAGTTTATCTGTCTATTTGCTCAGAACAGTAGCAGAGTTGAATATTTTGACAGAGACCACACGGTTCACAGAATCTAAACATTTATTTTCTGGCCCTTTACCTAGCCTCCATTTCTAAACCCTATGTAGAACATTAGTTGTTAAATTGCCTTTTCAAAGACAACTGAGTACAAAATACACTTGGAATATTGCTATATATATTTAAGACACAGTGGAATTACTTAAGGTCGAAGCATTCCAAGCAGGGAGAAGTGCACCCTCCAATGGAATGTGAAAACGCATACAGCCTAAACTGATAAACTCAAAAGAATTGGATTATTCAACCCTAATAACTAAAGATATTAGTACCCCACTGCTAATGATAGAACAGCTAGACACAGATAAATAAAATAACAGGAGGTCTTGACAACACTGTGAGCCAGCTAACCTAGCAGACATCAGTAGAACACTCCATCTCACAAAAGTAAAACACACATTCTTCTCAAGTTTTCAGGGGATATTATCCAGAAAAGATCATTTCTACATTTTAGAAAACTGTAATCTTTGACAGTATGCTTCCCAAATATAAGAGAATGAAATTAGAAATTGTTGACGAAAGGAACATTCACAGATGTGGACCTTGAACAATATATGCTGAAATAACCAAAAAGTCAAAGAAGAAGATCACAAGGGAAATTAGAAAAATATTTTAAGGCAAGTGAGGGGGGAAAACCACACACACACACACACACACACACACACACACACACACACACACAC
>CABHPP010130787.1:564-28324 GCA_902168425.1 Peromyscus attwateri | reverse complement strand
CACACACACACACACACACACACACACACACACACACACACACACACACAGCTTCAAAAACTCAAGGGGTTCGACTAGGTAGTGGGAATTTTGAGGGTGTTTTATCTGTAAATAACTGTTAGAAAGAAATCACAAATGAGTCATCTCACCCCTTAAGCTGCTAACAACAAAAGAGACTGAACCACACCAACTCATAGAAAGAGGAATGATGATGGTTAGAACTGAAATAAATGAAAGTGGAAAATATAGAAAATCAACAAAGTTAAAAAGATCAATGATGAGAAACCAGCTACTGGACTCTTTGGAAAATGAGAAACCTTCCTCTGGCCAACCACGAAGAAACAAAGATTCAAATTACTGAGAACTGGGGAAAGGAGGGTGGACTTCACATATTTATAGCCAACTGACTTTTGACAATTGTACATGACAGCTAATGGGAATAAGAACAGACTTTTTATCATACCATGTTGCTGAGGCAGCTAGATACCCACATGTACACGTAGTGGGATCTCTCTTCTGTGGTAGGCTTCTCCACCTGAAAATTTTATGTCATGTTCAAAGAGACTTTGTAGATATGAATAACTGAGGGCTTATGGAGTGTGGAACTTTTGTGCTGGCCTACTAAAGCAGGCCTTGGGTGGGAGGACATAATCAGAAGGACAGAGCAGAGGACCACTTAGGTGTTGACGGCAGTGGTGCAGTCTCAAGAGAAGCAATGGTAGCAGCCCCCAGAAGCTGGAGAAAACAGACTGAATTATGCCTGAGGACCTCCAGAAGAAACATAACCCTGTTAAACTAGTTTCAGACACCTTGCCTCAAGAACTGTGAGGGAATACATTTTTGTTGATTAAAGCCCCCAGGTTTGTGGTAACTAATATACTTACCTCATACACTATACAAGAACCAACTCAGCAATCAAAGACACAAAAGTAAGGGTTAAAGAAAGTATGGGTACCAATGTTACTGATCCTCAACCTGGCAATGGCTACATATACAAGGCACTTAAAGCTCCAAAAATAAAAGAAAAAGAATAAAATTGAACTTTATGGAAATTGACATGATACACCAAGGGCACTATCAACAGAGTTCAAAGACTGCTGCAAAATGGGAGGAAATATTTGCAATACCCACTAAGTTTATAAAATCAATGATATCAAATCAAAGATAATAAAAAAGAAAATGATGAGAATGTGCACTCAGAAATCCTTAATAAATACATATTAATAGAACTCAGTAATACATAGAAATATGTCATGACCAAGAGGACTTTGTGCCAGTGGTGCCGGGCTGTTACAATAGTCAAAAGTTAAAAACAATTCATCCCATTAACAGGTTAAAGACGACAAAAAATAAGGTAAATATTGAGTCCAAAATTAAGATAGGTGTCTAAGTCAGTTTCCTGTTTCTGTGAAGAGACACCATGACCATGGCAACTCTTATAAAGGAAGGCATTTCATTGGGACTGGCTTAAAGTTCAGAGGCTTAGTCCATTGTCATCATGGAGGGAAGCATGGCGACTTGCAGGCAGACATGGTTCTGAAGAGGAGCTGAGAGTTCTACATTCAGATCCAAAGGCAGCAGGGAAGAGAAAGTGAGGCACTGAGTCAGGTTTGAGCTTCTGAAACCTCAAAGCCCACCCCTAGTGACACACTTCCTTCAACAAGGCCACACCTACTCCAACAAGGCAAGAGCTCCTAATAGTGTCACTGCCTATGAGGCTATGGGGACCATTTTCATTCAAACCACCACAATAAGTTTAAACCATTTCTAAAAAATCTCTAGTAGTTGTTTTGTAAATAATACAAAATTATTCAAATATTGAAAAAAAAGCCCAAAATACCTAAATTTAACTCTAAAAACAAGAATGAAATAGAAGGAATCACTATCAATGTCAAGATTTTCTGTAAGAATGATGACTTCATATTTATTACATACACACAAATAAATAGAGCAGAATAGAGAACTAAGAAGCAGACTCATACAAATTGGACGAGCTGATGTTTGGCAGTAAAGCAAAAGCAACTTCATCCAGGTCTTTAGCAGATGGTACCAAAGCAATTGGATATTCATAGACAAAAGCTCAGCTTATATCCTATATGTTATACAGATGGATGTTAAAAGTAAAATTTAAATCTATAAAATATACACAAGGGATGAAATATTCAGGACATAAGATTTTTGACAAAGTTAGACATCACATAAAATGTGATGTGCCAAAAGGCGGGGATGAGACCTCACCAAAATACAAGGCTCTGTATAATAGCCACATAAGACAAAAGCAGCTGTCTAGCAAGTAAAATGGCCAAACATTTTCAGGATTCGAATCTGGAGCATATGAGGAGCTCTCAAAATTCAACATGGGCATATCTTTGTGGTGTCAGAAAAGTTAAATATCTTAAACTACACAAAACTGAACTCATAAACTTTTCAGGTAAATGGATGGAACTAGAAGAGATCATATTGAGTGAGGTAACCCAGACCCAGAAAGAGAAATGTTACATGTTCTCTCTTATTGGAGGCTCTTAGCTCTGAATTTTCAGACATGAGTATGTAACACATAGTAACTACAGAAACCAGGTAAGTAAAATAGGACCATTGGGACCATTGCCAGGATGGGAGGATTAAGGAGCAATAGAGAAGGGAGTCAGTCACAGGGCACAAGTGATCTGACCAGGGAAATGGGGAAGGGGTGGGGGAGTCCTTAGGGAAGGGAGACAAAACACTGAGAGGAAATTGAAGCTGATGAGTTGAAGTGCCTTAGCCTCCAGTTAGGTAAGAGATTCTCAACCTGTGGGTCACGACCCTTTTGGGGTTGCATATCAGATATCCTGCATACCAGATATTTACATTAAGATTCGTAACAGTAACAAAATTACAGTTATGAAGTAACGATGAAATAATTTTATAGTTCGGGGTCACCACAACATAAGGAACTGTATTAAAGGTGGCATTAGGAAGGTTGAAACTGCTATTCTAGATGAATGGTGCTTGATCTGGTTCAGTGCATCTGATTTATCACACATCTCCACCCGCTGATCTGAACAGCTGTGCCAGAGATCAGAGGGAAACTAAAGAGGAATGTATCTCTTTTGCTTCATGATGCTGGCTATTTTTAACCTATGAGGCAAGAGGCTGGCTGTTACTGCTTTCACATGTTCATGGAAAGATTAAAAAGGGACTCAAACACGGCATAGGATCAAATGCCTAATTATGTCAATAGGCATTTTCCCCAAACAAAGACTTTCCTTTTATTGAGTAAATCAACACCCGCTACGGTCCCCCCACAGGGATGCCACACAAGAGAGCTTGGTGTTAAAATTTGTCCTTTTCATATCTGTATTTAATTTTAAACACAGTCGTTGAATTTGATTCGAGAGGGCTGGGGAGAAAGCTCAGTCAGTGAAGTGCTTGTCTCACAAGCACGAGGGGCCTAAGTGTAGACACCCCCCCAGTACCAGCTGTAAAAGGCCAGGCCTAGCGGGATGCATACACAACCCCAGCACTTTGGATCAGAAAATGGAGCATCCCAGAGACTCATTGACCAACTGACCAGCTAACCAGCATAAGAGGTCTGTGAGCTCCAGGCTCAATGAAAAATTCTGTCTCAAAAACTAATACAGAAAGTAACTAGAGAGGATGCCAGACATTGATCTCTGGCTCCTACACACACAAGTGCACACATGTAGCCAGGTTTCTCCAATACCACCGGGGCACGAGGTCCCACAGCCATCTATAAAATAATCATTCAGAGGCTTAATATTAATTACCAATTGCATAGCCCATGGCAGGATTCTTGCTAGCTAGCTCTTATATTTTAAATTAACCCATATCTATTAATCTATAAGTTGCCATGTTGCCGTGGCTTACCGGGATTTTCACATCTGGCTTCTCTTGCTGGCGACTCACAATGTCTCCTTCCTCTCCTTTCTCCTCCCACTATCTCTCTTGGGTTTTCCCACCTGGCTCCATCCTGCCCTGCCATAGGCCAATGAAGCTTTATTTATCAACCAATCAGAGCAACACATATTCACAGTATACAGAAAGACATCCCACAGTACACACACAAAGATGATAAACACACAAAAATTAATTTGATATTATTCAAGATAGCACAAAATTTAGCGCCTTTCTCCAAGGAGAGTGTTGAAGGTAGAAACTTAAAAGGGGGTATGACTCTTTGGTAGAGAAACCTTGTGAAAGAAAATAAGGCCTCATGGCTCCTATGGAAATCACAGTGAAGATGTTCCAGTTTTCAGTGAGACCTGGATGTTCTCATTGGTTCCCCAGACAGTGACATGGAGTACAGGACCAGATTTAAGGGATCCCTTTCTCTAACCCTTCAAGCTAGACCTTTAGCTCAGTCGAGGAAGTCCTATTTGTCAACCAAAACAGAAAACAGCTCATCTTCTTTCACATAGCTACAAAAACAGCACAGTTCGCCCAAGCCTTGCTTGGCCTTGCTTTGAGTTGGGCTGTGAAAGGCAAGCAGCTCTAATTCAGCATCTTACTGCTCTAGTTTCTGCTGAGACAGCATCTTGGCAAGTGAGATGATGCTCCACTGTGTTTCAAGATGTGTCTTGTCGCCTTCTAGCAGACTTGTGAACTGTACCTCACATAGCCTCTTATTGCTGAAATTCAATCTTTGTCTCATCAAATTCTTAGTTAAGTAATTCTCACTTAAATCTTTTTACTCTAAGAATATGTATTCCAGTTCTGGACTTTCTGATGCCACTGTAGAGTTTCTGATAACATCACACTCTCAGGTTCCCTTCTCACCACTTGAATGAGGCTTTTGTTTTTCTCTGGGTTCCTTATTTTTTGACATTGAAGGCCTAGAGAGTGGCTAGCGATTTGCAATACTACCATTGACTAATATTTCCTCTCAAATTGCAGATTAGAAAGAGTATCAGTAGGGACATGAGGAGAGAGAAGAATGTCAGCTCTGTCAGTCTCTACAAGCCTTCCAGATCACTCTGCGATCTTTTTCTGGAAGTACTGGTGGAGTTTCTTGTGCCTTACACACAGTGAGTGATCAATAAATGGTAGGCCCCCTCTTGCCTCAGTGGTTTCTGAATAGTGAAGGTAAAGAGGGTTTCAGGATTGCATCAAACTGGCTACTTGAGAGATAGGAGGAAGGTAATAGCTAAATTCTGCATAGCTGCAGAAGTCTCACCCAATATTCTGATACATGAATTCTCTATTGACCAGACCTAAGGATGATCTCAAAGAGTTTTGATAGTTAAATATGATATGATTTCTAATGATTTAGATTGTCTTCCTTGCTCTGAGATTGGGATGGCCAGATAGACTCAAAAAGTTTTCAGTGCTATCCCCTAAGAAGTTGCATATACTGACGAGTATGTCTCTAAAGAAGCAACTTTACCTGTCTCGTGTGTACCAGAAGGACTGTCATTCATGGAAGTACTAAATAATGATATAAGGAGGACAGCATCATTGAGAGAAGAATTCATTACTTCAATTCTTGAGAGAAAGGGGTGTGGCACACTTCACAGAGACGGGGTCAGAGAGAGGGTCTCACATCTTAGCCAGGAGGCAGAACTGAGGAAAAACCCAGGCCACAGACTGCATTGTGATTCTGTCAGGAGGGAGACAGGGTAAGTGGTCAGCGTAGAATTAGCCGATTTAACTAATAGTGGACTTAGAGAGAACATGTGTGTGTTGCACAGGCTTTGAGTAGCCATGAGTTACAGTGCTATTGGCCATGAGTTAATAATGCACTGAATGAGGTGTCTTCAAATAGAAACACAGACAAAGCAAGGTTACACATTTATTGGATGATAAAGAGTTGTGACCAGAGGTTGTGTATCAAGCCTTCCATTTTCCCCTAGGACCCTGGGTTAAGTGTTCATCAGTTCAGTGTTAGTAGCAATAATGTAGGACATATCTACTGTAAATAATAAAAATCAATTCTAGATTCTGTAGAGGGGGCAGACAAACTGGGTGTCTAATAAATGGCATGTGTCAGTATGAAGTGCACAGAAACTCTGGAAACAGTTATAAATTTTCTTATGAAATTAAATGTATAAGCACATACTGTTCCCTAAGTATTGTCTTTGAGTGGTTTTCCTACAGTAATGAAAACTTAACTGTATGTGCACTCTTGAAATGGGAGGTATGAGTCTTTTTGCTAAATTTGTCATGTCTTTAGCTACACTTTTAAAAGATTTTGTTTTATGTATGGGATATTCTGTACTCTCTTCTTTCTCCCAAAGAACCTGAATGTGAGTTGTTTCACTTTTGGAGAATCTGTTCATTGTGTTCCAGTCCATTTTCTGTCTGTCTTTCAACATGGGTGGTTCCTACTGTTCCACTCAAGGATTCTCATCCTTTCTATCCTCACTTCCTTCTAATCAACCTATCCATGGAGCTTTTAAACTGTGAGTAGTTTTAGATTCTAATTGCATTCATTTTTATACCTCCTGTTTGTTGCTAGAGTGGTCTACTTTTAAGTTTGTTTTAAGAATGTTTATAATTGCTTGTTAGAGTATTGTTCTCTAACATCCTTATCCACACTCTAGCACCTGGTCCTCTCAGTGCTGGCTTGTGCCCATCCCATTTCCTCATTGAATTGGAATTGTTTCTTCCTGTGATAATGATGATGTTTAGATTGCATCCTGGCAATTTTGTGTATTGTGTTATCAGACTTATTTCTATTTAAATCATCTGCTAAGGCAAATAATAACCTGTTTGGGCATGTCTGACCTTGAAAGTCATAGTTCATCTGTCATTTTGGTTTATAAAGCATGGTTCACTATTCTTATCTTCCTTACTTATGTAGTCTATAAAATAGAGGATAGGAGTCCACCCCACAAGTTCATCAGGGAATCCTGTGTCATGTACTGCTCACTGCTACAGGGTGAAGGCAAGAGACAGGCTTTTGTGTGCTGACAGAGCTAGGGATGGGATGGTGTTCTTGTCTCCCTGTAAAGGAGAGAGTTTACAACTTTGTTCCCAAGCTCCACACAACAAAGGGGCCTTCATGACTGAAGGCAGAGGCTAGAAATCAGTTCTTCCTGGAAAGGAGTGGCTACTTCCTTGTTGCTATTGGAGAGTGAAGGAAATCAGTTCATCACAGGCCATGCAGAACTGCACTGTGGAAGGACTGAATGCAGCCTGAGCACTGGGTGGGGAGGTATATGGGAGAAGGTATTCCAACCACAAACCCCATTAGAGGAGTTCGAGAGTAGAGTCTTTTCATGGTGCTCATCTCAGGAATAGGCAGGGTTAGGTGGATGGCTCAGAGGGTAGAAGGCCTTTTGTGCAGGCCTGACTACCTGAGTTCAGTCACCAGATCCTATAAGTTGATAAGTGAGAACAGAATAGCAAGAGTTCTCCTCTGAGCTCCGTGCATGCACTGTGGCACCCCAGATGCACCTGTACTCACACACACATAGTCAAAAACAATTCATTAATTTTGAAAGAACAGACAATGTTTATTCAAGGTTTTTGCACTGTTAAATTGTGCCTTTCATGTTTCTTTAGCCAGAGAAGGCACTTTGTCTCAGGATTCCTTTTTTGTCTGGGTCTTCAATGTGGCTCAGTTGCTGATTTCTCAAGAGCCCAAGCTAATGCAAGTAAAAGAGCTAACACATGAGTCCAGCACTCAATCCCAGAGCCTCCTGGACTCCTACAGTGCTTAATCAGGCTCCCTTTCCTCAACCTTCAGATTCCTCTGCTAGGAAATTGATGTAGTTTTTTTTCTAGTTGTTATTTGATGGTGTGTGTGTGTGTGTGTGTGTGTGTGTGTGTGTGTGCAAAAAACTTACCTAGAATTGGAATGACACCACTCCCCTTTTGAGGGCTATGATACAGGATTTTTTTTTTAACTTTTGCTCTTATCAACAGTTCTGTGGTTCCTTTTCTTGTCTATGCCACTGGCTTCTTAATCCCTTGAAATAAATTCCTACAAACAAAGCAACTTCTTCTCAAGCCTGCTCCCTACTGCAGGGAGCCACTTCTCTACTCAGTAAGCCCTGCCTCTTTCACAAATGAACAAATACATAAATTCCTACCAATAGAAAAGAGCTGTTACCTTGTTAGCTCTTACTATACAATACATATCATCTAGCCCTGCATGCATCTTGTCAGTTCTTATTCAATAGTGTCTTTCTTGTTACTATTGGAGAAACGGATACACTATAGACTAATCTGAGCTACTTCTCAAAACCTTGAGTCTTTGTGCTCTTTACTACAACTTCTGTGTATTATGAATATGCATTGTCCACTTTCTCTTGCAGTATTTATCTGTCACTTGCTGCCTTTTTTATGTTATTAAAATATAATTACATCATTTCTCCCTTCCTCTCATCCCTCTCACCCCTTCCAGGGCCCCAGCACTTACTCTCAAATTCATGGTCTCCTCTTCTTTAACCCCTGTTGTTACGTGTACATATGAATGTATACATATATAAATATGACTTTCTGGGTCCACTCAGTACTGCCTGCGTGTGTATGTTTTTAGGCATGACCACTTAGTATTGGATAACCAACTAAGGGGCTCATGCTGAGAAGATGACTTGTCACTCTCTCAGCAGCTGTTAAATGCTTGTAGCTCCTGTCTAAGATGTTCCCCCTCCGTGTCGGTATGTCAATTGTTGAAACTGATCAGGTCCTCTTTAGGCAGCTATATCACTGGCATTTCATAGGTGCCGCTTTCCTGTTATAGAATGCACAGTTTCACAGCAGACTCCCTGGTCCTCTGGCTCTCAGGATGTTTCTGCCCCTCTTCTGCTCTGCAGGTGCAGGAGTTGTGCTATTGATGGCTGGGCACCCCAACTGTCAGCTGTTCTCCGCGTTTGAACAAGTTGTCGCTTTCTGTGATAGTACACTTCTACTGCACAAAGCAGCAGCTTTGATGAGGGGTGGTGGTCACACTTATTTGGGGGGTATAAGGATATAAGTATTTAGAATGCAGTGAGGAACTACACTGGTTTAGGAAAACGGAAGTCGTAGGTTGTTCTTTCAGGTCTATGACATCTCCGACCACAGGTAGCTGGTTAAGTTCATAGTATCAGGCATGATTTCCTGAAATGAATTTCTAAATGATCTTATTAAATAAAAACAAACCCGGAGTCAGGTATTGGGGTGAATGCTGGAAGATCAGAGAAGCAGTATAAGTCATAGCTAACCTCACCTTGACAACTTCTCAGCCAATCCTGTTTCCTCAAACTGGAAGCCTCTGAGTCCTCATCTGAATGGATCTCAGCTGAACAGCTGCTCAAAGCCTAAAAGCTAAAAAGCCTCTAGTTCCTGGTCCTCATGCCTTAAATACCTTTCTGCTTCCTGCCATCACTTCCTGGGATTAAAGGCATGTGTCTTTCTCAAGTGCTGGGATTAAAGGTGTATGTCACCATTCCTGGCTGTTTCCAATGTGGCCTTGAACTCATAGAGATCCGGATGGATCTCTGCCTCCAGAATGCTAGTATTAAAGGCATGTGCGCCGGGTGGAGGTGGCGCACGCCTTTAATCCCAGCACTCGGGAGGCAGAGCCAGGCAGATCTCTGTGAGTTCGAGGCCAGCCTGGTCTCCCGAGCGAGTTCCAGGAAAGGCGCAAAGCTACACAGAGAAACCCTGTCTCGAAAAAAACAAAAAAAAAAAAAAAAAAAAAAAGGCATGTGCTACCACTGCCTAACCTCTATGTTTAATATAGTAGCTGTTCCGTTCTCTGACCCCCAGATAAGTTTATTGGGGTGCACAATATATCAACTACAATTTCCTTTCTGTAGAGCAGGTCTTAAATACAATTAGACATCTGTTCGTTATCACCAAGATAAAAGTGGCATTATTTCACTATCATGGCTATGTCTTCATACACTTTCCTTCAAATTCTGGGAGGGCAATGAAAGGCAACAGCAATACCCCATGTTGTTTTAGGCATCTCTTGTGAGAGAATTATTTGCCCAGGTGATATAACTACTTTAAACTAATATAGCTACATCTACATAGATTTTATATATGTGTGTGTGTATTTATATTTCTGTGAATTATATGTAATTGTAGGTAAATAGAAAGTGCTCATTTCCTCTGTCTTTTTCAAGCATCCTAGCTGTAATTTATCTCTTTCTCCCCCTTCTTCTGTATTGTTCTCCATTGGCTCTCTCTCTCTCCAGTTAAAGCACCTCCCCCTCACTTTTCCCATTTATCCATTCAAAACACAATAGCCTGCCTTTTCCAACTCTAGAGCCTCCTCTTCATGATTCCTTTTTACTTTCCTGGGTTCTATGATTACTCACGTCTAAAGATTTGGAGCTAAAACACAAACAAGAGAGGACATCTGATGTCTGTCTGTCTGGGTCTGGGTTACTCCACTCAGTACATTTTCCAGTTCTTCTCATTTACCTGAAAATTTCATGATTTCACTTTTCTTCACACTGAGTAGAACTCAGATATATATATATATATATATATATATATATATATATCACATTGTCATTATCTATTCTTCAGTTGAAAGACATTTAGATTGTTTGCATTTCCTAGCTACTGTAAATGGAGTGGCAGTGGAAATGGCTGAGCAAGTATCTTTGGAGTAGGATGTCAAGTCCTTTGGGCACAAGCCATGGAATGGTATAACTGGATCATCTGGTAGATTTATTTTTAGCTTTTTAAGAAACCTCATGCCAGGCAGTGTTGGTGCATGCCTTTAATCCCAGCACTCAGGAGGCAAAGGCAGGTGAATCTCTGAGTTTAAGGCCACCCTTGTCTACACGGCAAGTTCTAGGACAGCCAGGACTACACAGAGAAATCCTGCCTCAAAAAACAAAAACAAAGAAAAAAAGCCCATTCTCCACACTAATTTCCAAAGTGACTGCACCAGTTTTCAATCTCACCAAGGATGAATGATGGTTCCTTTTTCCCCACATCCTCACCAACATTTGCTTTTAGTTGTTTTCTTGGTCTTAGCCATACTGACTGCGGAAAGAAAAAAGTCTCAAAGTTCTTATAAGTTGCATTTCCCTAGCGGCTAAGGATGATGAACGCTTTTTCAAGTATTTCTTAGGCATTTTTATTTCTTCTTTTGAGAGCTCTCTATTCAAATATATAGCCCATTTTAAATTAGATCTTTTGTTTTCTTGACTCTTTGTTTTTTGAGTTCTTTATACATTCTGCATATCAATCTTCTGCCAGGTATATAGCTGATAGAATTCTCTCCCCCTTTGTGGAATCTGTTTTTATTTGGTTAATTATTTCCTTTGCCATAGAGGAGGAGATTTTGGGTTTTATGAAGTCCCATTTGTCAATCATTGGCCTTAATTGTTGAGCAAATGGAGTCCTAGTCCCAAAGTCTTTTCCTACACCTATGTCTTATGGGATACTGCCTATGTTTTCTTCTAGTAGCATTTCAGACTTCACAATGAGGTCTTTGATCCATTCAGAGTTGACTTTTCTGCAGAATGATATATACAAGTCAAATTTCATTCTTCTGCATGCAGACATCAAGTTTTTTCAGCACCATTTATTGAAGATGCTCTTCTCTCCAATGTTTGTTTTTGGCATCTTTATCAAGTATCAGATGTCTATACTTATATGCTCTCATGTTGGGGGTCTTCTATTTTTTTCCATTGGTCTACAAGTCTATTTTGTGCCAATACCATGCTGTTTGTATTACTATGGTTCTAATATATCTTGAGATTTGGCTAGTAATCTCTCTGGCATTGTTCTTTTTGCTCAGGATTGCTTCGACTATCTTTTATCTTTTGTGGTTCCATATAAATTTTAGAATTATTTTCTTTTCTTTTCTTTTTTTTTTTTTTTGGTTTTTTTGAGACAGGGTTTCTCTGTGTAGCTTTGCGCCTTTCCTGGAGCTCACTTGGTAGCCCAGGCTGGCCTCGAACTCACAGAGATCCGCCTACCTCTGCCTCCCGAGTGCTGGGATTAAAGGCGTGCGCCACCAACGCCCGGCTTAGAATTATTTTCTATTTCTGTGAAGAATGTTGTAAGAAATTTGATTGGGATTGTATTGAATCTGTAAGTTGCTTTGGTAGAATGATCATTTACACAAAATTAATTCTACCTCTCTGTGGTAGTTAGGATGTAATTGGCCCCTATAAGCTCATAGGTAATGGCAGTATTAGCAAGTATGGCTTTGTTGGAGAAGATATGGCCTTGTTGGAGGAAGTATGTCACTGTGGAGGCAGGCTTTGAGGTATCATATATATATATATATATTGGTGAAATTATTAAGGACACTCCACATAGTTAAAAGGAAGATTTATTTAGTGGGTAACTTACAAATGAAGGGATAGGTAGGTCACGGGGTCTGGGGAAGGTGTATCATAGTCCAGCGGTGTTCTCTGGAGCTCTGCTCAGTCAACCTCCACCGTCTCGGATCCAGGAACTGAGAGAGCTGGCCCATCCCGATCTCGGGTCTCCAGGATCCTCCCTTGGCCCCGCCTTGTAGGTGTGACTGTTGCCGAAGCCTCAGTGGGGGTTGGAACTTCCAGATTAAAGCTGGAATGGCTACCCACTACATATATACTCAAGCCACACCCAGTGTCTCAGACAAGTTCCTGTTGCCAGTGCAAGATGTAGAACTCTCAGGTACCTCCCCAGCACCATGTCTGTCTGAACATTGTCATGTTTCTCCATGATGATAATGGACTGAATCTCTGAACTATAAGCCACCAAATTAAATGTTTTCCTTTATAAGAGTTGCCATGGTCATAGTGTCTCTTCACAGCAATGAAAACCCTAACTAAGGTATTATCCATAAGAATTATTGGTTTTTTTTCACTTTGTGTGTCTTCTTCAATCTCTTTCTTTAGAGATTTAAAGATTTTGTTGTAGAGGTCTTTCACCTCCTTAGTTATGGTTTCTTTTTGGTATATGAAAAGGCTACTTTTTTTTTTAAGCTGATTTTGTATCCTGCCATGTTGCTGAACTCATCAATAATTTCTCAAAGTTTTCTAGTGCAATTTTTGGGATCTTTTATGTGTACTATCTGCAAATAGGGATTATTTAACTTCTTATTTTCCTATTTGTAGCCCTTTAACTCTCTTCACTTACTGCTCCAATTAGTATTTCAAGCATTAATTTGACAGTATGTGGAGATAATGGACATCCCTATCTTATTCCCTATCTTAATGGGATTGCTTAGAACCTGTCTCCATTTAGGGTCATGTTGACTATGGGTTTGCCATATCTAGCCTTTACTATGTTGAAGTATGTTCTTTCCAGTCCTGCTCTCTCTGGGATTTTTATCAGGAAAGCATGTTGGATTTTGTCAAAGGGCTATTTTTTTTCAGCATCTGTTGAGAAGATTATGTAACTATTGTCTTTAAGTCCATTTGCATGGGTTTATTGTATTTCTTAACTTAGATATGGTGAGCCATTCCTGCATTTCTTGAACAAATCCAACTTGATCATGGTGGGTGACACTTTTTTTATATTTAATTTGTATTTTTGTTGAAAACTTTTGTATCTATGCTAATCATGAACAATGGCCTGCAGTTTTATTTTTGTTGTTGTTATTGTTGTATCTTTACCTAAGATTGGTATTAGAGTAATACTGGATTCATAGAAGAAGTTTGGAAGAGTTCCTTCAGTTTCTATTTTTAAAATAATTTTAAAAGTATTGGTTGTATACAAAATTGATTCATCACATTGTATTTATGTACTTGTCTGTGTGTGTGTGGGGTGTAACAACAGTAAACAAAGAAAATAGGGTATCAATTTGAGAGTGGGATGGACATGGAAGGAGCTTCAGAGAAAAAAGGGAAAAGGAAAATAATGCTATTATATTTTAATTAAGATTTTAAAGATAAAAATTTTTAAAGAAATTTTAAAATATTAGTTGTAGATCTTCTTTGAAGATCTGGTAGAATTCTACTGTGAATCTATCTGGGCCTGGGCTTTGATAGGAAGGCTTTTATTACTATTTCAATCTCCTTATTTGGTATGGGTCTGTTCACTTTGGTGATTTGGATTAATCTGAAAATTTATCCATTTTTTTTAGATTTTCAACCTTAATGGAGTATAGATTTTAAAAATATCTCCTTATAATGTTCTGAACTTCTCTGTTGTCTGTTGTGATGCTTCCCTGTTCCTTTCTAATTCAATTAATTTGGGCCATTTCTTCTTCCCTTTTGGTTGGTTTGGTCAACAATCAGTCAATCTTGTTTATCTTCTCAAAGGACCAGGTCTTCAATAAGTTGATTCTTTGTATTTTTTCTTTTTTCATCAAGAACTCAGTTGTTATTTTGATGAGTTTTGCTTCTTTTGTGACTTTTGTTCTTATCCCATCTTTGTTCCAATATTTAGTGTTTTAACCATGATATGCAGTGGGTAGTTTCTCTTCTTTTCCTATTTAGCATTCTGTGTGCTTCATTTATCTGTATGGTATGTCTTTCCTTAGTTTGGGGAAGTTTTCTTCTATAATCTTGTTCAAGATGAACTCTATGCCAATGACCTGGAATTCTTCTCCCTCATCTATGCCTATAATTTGGAGATTTGGTCTTAACATGGTGTATCATGATTGTTCCATGTTCATGTGTTTGTGTGGACTTCTTTGCTTGTGTGGTCTAATTCTTCTACTTTATCTTCAAGCCCTGGTAGTGTGCCTTCTGCCTGATCCATTCCATTTGGAAAGCTTTTCTCTACACTTTCTAAGTGGGTTGTTGAGTTTTCTAGCTCATCTTCATTTCAGTTTGAATGTCCTTTAGTATTTTTATCTCCCATGTGAATTTATCTTTAAAATCCTGGACTATCTTCATCATTACCTTCAGCCGTATATTTGTGTTTTCTTGGTCATCACTATTGCTATTTTTCTTTAAGTTTATTGATCTGTTTTTTTGTGTCTTCTTTAAACTCCTTGAATTCTTTGAGGATGTTTATTATTGCTCTTTTGAGTTCTGTGTCCTGTGGATCATCTAGGTAATTCTCACTGGAGAAATTTTCTACAGGACTGGAGGATTTGGGGGGAGATGTACTGTCTTGGCCCTTTGTCATATTATTTTTGTTTTCACAATGAGACTGGAGCCTATGGACTTCATTGGTTGAGCATCTGATGTAAGATTTTAGGCCAGCATACAAGCTATGTGGAAAGGACTTAGAATCACACATTAGGAAAGATTCTAAGAACTCACCAGAATGGATTCTCATACTGATGTGTGATGTGGGCTAGACCCAGAGGTTGTATTTGTTCTGGATGGCTAGGGTATCAGGAAGAGGACCTCATCAAACTGGACCTTCACACAAGGTATGTAACCAAGGCTAAGTCTGGAGATGGGGGAGGGTTCAAGTAGGATCATGTTCAGTGAGCTGCCAGACTAAACCTGGATAGTCTGTGCCACCAGGGATAGGCCTGAAAGTTAGATGAAGGAAGAAGTTGCTGATCAGACTCAGTGAACATACAGGGTATGGTGTGGGGCCAAGCCTGGGGGAGGGGGTGAGGATTATGTAGCCAAGACTGATCATATTGGGCCTCAAAGAGGTGTGTGTGTGTAACTTAAGCTATGTTTGGAGATTAGACGTGGATACGGGTGACTCCCGTTCAGGGAATTCACTGAGGATTCACTGGACTGGACCTGGCCACAGGACATGGGATCTATCTAGGCAAGGCCTGAGGGTTGAATATGGCACAAGTTACCTGAGCAGAGTAGGAAGGAAGGGAGAGTAAAATTATCCTATCTGGGTGTACCACCTGTGGTGGCAACGGGTAGGAAGTGGGTCTGGGGTCAATCCCAAAGGAAAGGAGATGGACAAAGAATGGGGCTGAAACTGTCAGTGGCTGTTGGACTTTGGTTTATTTAGGGAGACTAGAATGGAGACGCGGGAGAGCATGGGTAGCCTACCTGGGTCAATGACATATGTTATAGCTGTGGGGTATCTGTCAGGCCACCAAGAAGGGCCACCAGGTTCCAAAGACATGAAAATAGGATGGGAGGAGTTACTGCTTTTTGAAAAGCTTTATGTAAATAGAGTCTAATAGCTTGCTGATAGGTATAAATACTATTCCTAGTTTGGCCCTTGTTTAAATTTGTGTGGTTTGGTATATGTGAGGTGTGAATTGTGTATGTAGTCCAGAAAGCAATCTTGGGTATCTGTTTCGGATCCACCCACTTTTGGCTTGTGTGTATGTGTACACACAGCTGTATGTGGCCCACTTGTTCCTGTAAATGTGTGAAGAGGCCAGAGATTGACATCAGGTGGCTTCTTTACAGCTCTCTGCCTTATTTTTTGAGACAGGATCTCTCACTGAACCTAGATCTCACAGTTAGGCTAGACTTGCTGGCTAGTGAGAGTCAGGGGAATCCACCTGTCTCCAAACACCTCCAACTCTGCAGTTATAGATACCTGCCCTCGGGCCTGGTTTTTATGTATGTGCTGAAGTCTAAACTCAGGTTCCCATGATCATCAGGATAGCGCTTTACCCCTGAGCCACCTCCCCATCCCTGTTGAAGTTTTCTGAAGTAGTTGTATCTTTTTATAGCCCACACTCACTGAGTAGGCTATACTGACTGGCCAACAAGCCCCAAGGATCTGCCTGTCTCTACCTCTCCAGTGGTAGGATTACAAGTGCACACTGTTGCACCCTGCTTTTTTTATGTGGATCCTGGGGATCAAACTCAAGTCTTTATGCCTCTAGGCACTTTACTGGGTGAGCTAGATCCCCATCCCACTTCATATGAGGTTTATGGTGTGTGTGTGTGTGTGTGTGTGTGTGTGTGTGTGTGTGTGTGTTTTAAGTGGTCATATCATTTTATACATACTTTCTTCTTGGAAATCTCTGCCTTCTAAGCCCGATTCTGAGTCTGAACAGTCCTCTCCCACACTATTTGCCTTTATGCATCTGCTGTATCAGAAATGAGCAGAGAAGATGTCATGGGTCTCTCTGAGCCACAGAAAGATGAATGGAGTTACAAATGGGGGAGGTCTCAGATGAATCTCTGTCTAATCAAAAGTGAAACGAAAGGCCTCCCCAAACCCATGTCAACCCCTGTCTTCTTCAGTCTGTCTGACCTCATCCCAGAGGCCACCATCACTGCAGTGGAGCCACCTGCACACCTGTACTGGCTTTTTGTGGGGGAAGTTACTTCCCTTGGGAAATCCAGGCACAGCAATTTAACACCCTCCCTCCTGGTCCCACTCGTCTGTGCTTCAGCACGGACTCAGGAGAGACAGTGATTGAAACAGTACGCACCAGCATCAGACACCAACTTTTCTGACTTTGACAGTTTTGATGGTTGTCAGTAAGTTTTTTGCAAGCTGAGACTTGGTGGCTTTGCCCCAGTTTCTTTACTGTGACATAAAGAATCCGTTTCGGTCCTCTGTCAGACACATGGCACTCATAAATATGTAAATATTCCAAAGCATGGGCCTGACTCTTGTTTCAACCCTGGACCCCACTGAGCCGACCTATGCATTTCCCTTCATTGTGTGAGAAACTAGAAGTGATCTATGTGTGTATCTGTATGCACGTGTATGTGCATATGTACACATGCTGCTTTTTGTTCTGGGGATTCAAACTGAGTTCCTCTGGCTTAGGAAAAAAGCTAACCTATTTGTCCCTGTGAACCAATGGCGGAGGAGCCCCCATGGAACTGGACCAGGCCCTCTGGATAATGAGACAGTCATTTAGCTTGAACTGTTTGGGAGGCCCCCAGACAGTGAGACTTGGACCTCTCCTTGGTGCATGGGCTGACTTTTTGGAGCCTAGGGCCTATGCTGGGACACTTTGCTCAGCCTTGGTGCAGGGAGGAGGGGACTGGACCTGCCTCAACTGAATCTACCAGGCTGGGCTGACTCTCCAGGGGAGACCTTGCCTTGGAGGAGGTGGGAGTGGGGGGTGGATTGGAGGGAAGAGCTGGGGGGTGGGAGGAGGAAGGACAGGGGAATCTGTGGCTGATATGTGAAATTAAGTTAATTATAAAATAAAAATACTATTAAAATTTTTTAAAAGTAAATAAATAAAAGCTAACCTAGCTGACTGACCTAGCTCTAGGGGTAATCTTTTTAAATGCCTTCTTTTCAGTTATTAGAGTGCTGAAATATGAAGAACATAATTTTATTTTCTATAATGTTACGAGTGCTCTGCAGAACATGGAGTGTGTGTATGTGCATGTATATTTTTGTATATATGTGTTTGGACACATAAATGCTGAACATGAAATTCAAAGAAGGCAAGAGATTTCAGAGAGCATAACTGCACGATTTCAGACGATTGAAGTTCATTTGCTTGCTTCTATTTCCTGGCGGCTAATTATAGTTATTAAATTAATAATTCAGTGTCTTGAACTATTTTGATAACTCCTCATTAAAAGAATCAAAGGTGATCATCAGAGGATGGGTCAGAGACCTGATCTACAAAGAGCAAAGGCCCCAATGTACAAGGCAAAGACTGCCTTGTATATTCCTAGCACGAGAGTGGGCTGTGAATATTGATGGGCGAGAACAGGGGAGGAAGAGACTGAAGGAAGAGAGCTTGCAGAGCCTGTTTTGTTCACAGCCCTGAATCAATACTGTGAGAACTGCCCAACATACTCCAGTAAGTGCTCATCCATTATTTACAGGGCTCTTTTGTTCAAAGTTTCTGTTTACAAGATTACTGTGTAAGTTGAAGTGATTGTTTCCTTTCCCGGGGAAGCTGGACCCAAGTGGAAGTTTTAAAGGGTGAATTTGAAAGAACCGAGTCGGTACTTTTTATTCCTCACATCCCCAACCCAGACTCAGCTCAGGATAATTTGTGTCCCCCCTGCCTTTCTGCCAGATTAGCAGCCAAGGTCACAGGAAGCTTTACTGCCTGAGTTTAGTCCCTCTAGCTCAGGGGTTCTCAACCTTCCTAATGCTGTGACCTTTAATACGGTTCCTCATGTTGGGGTGACCCTCCAACCACAAATTTATTTTCAATGCTACTTCATAACTGCAGTTTTCTGCTATTATGAATCATAATGCAGATATCTGTGTTTTCCAGTGGTCTTAGGCAACCCCTGTGAAAGGGTCTTTCGACTCTCCAAGGGGTCACAACCCATATGTTGAGAACTGCTGCTCTAGCTTGCCCTTCCTTCCTATCTCAAAGTTTGAACTGTCTTTGGCAGGCGAAAATGAAGTGCCTCACCCTATCTATACCCAGGCTACTGTGAGCCACAGGCCTTTGGATTGCTGGCCTTGGTGTAGAGGAAGGGCTGTCTGGTTTGGTGTTTTTAGAAAGTGTCTTGGACAAGTTAATCATGTAAGGATATGTTCTTTTTTTAACTGCCATGGTGGGTTATGGTGCCATCTTTAAAATCAAAAATGATAAGGTTGTTGTGGTTTGACTATGGTTTGTCCCCTTCTAAATGCATGTTGATTGATCCTCAGCCTTTGGGCTAAAAATCAAGTGAAAATGAAAGTTGAGATTGGTTTGCCATTTTGTTGTCAGATGGGGGTCTTTGGGGGGCAACTAGGTTGTTAACAAAAGCAGTGCCTTGCTCATCTGGCACATGTAGGGCTTTATATATAATGTAGACTTAATATACTGCCACACAAATCAGGGATCCAGTCTTCTCCGAGAGACTCGGTCCTTGCTCTCACAGACCTGGATTAATTATTGTGAGAGCGTGTTATTCAGAAGTAAGTGCTGTCATGTCTTTGGGCCTTATTTTCAAGCACCTGCTGCTCCTTATACTGTACACTGTGTTGAAGCTTTTGCAGACACCACTATGACCTTAGACTCCACAGCTGCAACACAAATAACCTCTGTTTCTTTGGACACTTCCCCATCTCAACCATTCTCTAAGACAGGGGTGATAGGTAGATGATAAATAGTCTCAATACTCCCATTTCAAGAAACTGAGACTTAAGGAGTACACAGCCTTAGGAGTAAACACTAGAGGCATTTTTCAAAGCATCTTCTTTTTCCCACAGTACTTGAGCCTTTTGCTACTCTCCTATACTGTTCTGGGGAACTCAGTTTGAAGGGTCATGCCTTCTTATTACATAAAACAAGGATTGGAAAACTCCTTCTGCAATGAGCCAGAGAGTGAATGTTTTAGGCCTTGCCTGTCATAAAGTATTTGCCACAGCCAGTTTACTCTGCTTTTGTAGGGCAGCAGTAGCCAGGGATAATACATAAAAGACAGAAATGACTGGTTCTGATAATTTTGTATTTATACAAATAAGCCAGCCAGAGTTGACCTCTGCACTTCAGCTTGCTTCCCCTAGTGTACGAGAGTCCAAATACTTGACATACGGCTCAGAATGGTGCTTTGCTGATTTCAGAGAGGCGCTTCATGGTGGAAGTAGTCATGAGCATTGGCTTTGTCCTTGTTCATGAGGCCCCCATAGTCCACAATTATATGCAGAATCAGCTCCCAGTCCTGGAAAGGCCATTTGGGAAGTAGACACTGGTACTAAGCCTTGGCCTACTGCCGTTTTCCGGAGTTGGGCCTTGGTCTTACATGGCAGCAATTTCTTCTGGAAGTACATGTAAGAGGATTAGCAAAAAATGCAGATGAGGAGAGCTAGCTATGTGATGATGAAAGGAGGTCGGGGGAGGACATACCTATTAACATTGATGCCACCACTGGTGACTAGACAGTGGACACAGCAGTATGTGTAATCCTATAGACAGCTTATAGGCCAAGTCCAGCCACATGGTAGTTCAGTCTGTGTAATCCTATAGGCCAAGTCCAGCCACATGGTAGTTCAGGATACTCTCCCAGACTAACAATAATGAAGAATAGTTACTTCCACTCAAGTAGAAAACTAGCTATGAATGTTTGTCTCCCTTTATAAATGTTATCTATTTGCTCACTATCAACTGATTGCGTACTTTGCTACCATGTAATAGGTATCAGGCACCGACTGTAAACATAATCTAACCCAGGTACAAACATGACCACATACAGCCAGACACTAAAGCTAAGCCCATGCCCTTGACAGCGGCAAGGAGGAACACTGTGTGATATTTTAAAAGTACTCAAAACTAAGCCTACAATTTGCTGTATTTTTTATCATGGCTACTCACTTTTGATACAAGCTAGCTGTGTGAATTTAAGCAAGTTCAATATTGCTAGGTCTAAAATCCTCCTCAATGGAATGGAAATATTCGTAAAGATCTCCCAGGAATCATTTGTATGTGGATAAAAATAATATCACAGTAAGTCAGGGCAATCATGGGGAGGTTAGATTTGTTGAACTTAATGTTCTTTCTTCTCCAAGTGCAGGTGATAAAAAGGTCTATCCATATGAAACAGCACATCTGCACATGAGGGCAAGCTGTAAATTTACACTGGTCACTGGCTTTGTTAGACGGAGGCTTTAGGTATACCTCTAGATGGGCAGCTGTGTGTTTTAAGATTCTTAAAAAAAAAAACAAAAACTTAAGATCTACGTGAAGGGTACTTGATTGATTGAAAGCTGTACCACTCCCTTAGAAACCTGATTTTAAATTCTGTGAAAACACAGAAATGTCCCCTACCTACTTTCCTATAGAAGGGAGAATGATAATATTAGGATGAGCCTCAGAGCCCCGGTTCTCACTTTGCAATGACATAAAAAGCACATATTGAGGCAATAGTGGATGGCATAGCACTTTCTGGGCCTTCCATTTACCTAATGGAGCATTTATTCCCTGGAAATAGTTTAGTCCCCAAAAATGTTCACCAAGGTGAAGTAGTGTCTTCCTCGCTTGTTCTGCTTTCTGATATAGGATCGAATGTGAGGGCTGCAGGCTAACACGGTGCTTCGTGTACCACAAAATCTCCTTACCTTTTTAAAGCCCTTTAACAGTGGAAGCCAACAGAGGACACACAGGACATCATGAATGTGCCCAAGCCTTGCTGATATCCACTGGATTCTCAGCATCCTTTTCTAAGCTGTACACGCTGGAGACAAAATGAAGTAGTGACCTAAATTAGTCATATTCCCAAAGTTAAATTTTAAAGTAACCCAATTTTATATTTATGTTTAAAAGAGCACTTGCCAGCTTGTGTCCTGAACACAAAATCTTAAGGCACCAAATAATCACAAGCTCTTATATGCCATCAACAGTGTGATATTTTACTTATTCATATGAGAGTTACTGTTCTGGTAGGCACACAGTCAGTCAAATTCAAACCAAAGTTTAACCAATAAATAGGTAGCACCCATTTCCATTCCTTCTGTAAGAACAAAATCAAATAATTGATACCACTATAGACAACATAATGGAATTGATTTCTCCTTATAACAATGAAAGAACAGGGACAGCTGGCGCAGCAAGTATATTTTCAACATTTCTTAATATATACAATCAATCCCACATTACAGAAGCATGTACATAAACAATATCGCTTTCCAAACTTGGGCCAATTTTGCTTTGTTTCTTATGTTTCTGTATGACAGCATCTATGAAGTCATTAAAACAAAAGGAGAGATGACTGAGGTTTTATTTACATTTAAAGAGGTAAGAAAGCCGACAAATGGGTATAGAAAGAAGGGTAGCATCATCTGGAATGTAAATATTTAGCCTTTAAAGACTCCTGGGAGATAACAGAAACATTTCCATAGAATTTCCATAAAGTGAATCTAAGAAATCACCCTTACTCTAAACAGAAATTGTCCTACATTTTAAATGGTTCTCCCACCTGATTAGACCCAAGTCATAAAACCCCAACATGATTATGTTCCTTTGTGAATGTCATGATAAAGCTTTGGTTATAAAACTCTGCTGTTAGTTTATTTCCCTTAGAACTCAGTTGACGGCACACTGAGGTTAAAATGTTTCCACTGTGTCTCTGCAAATGTAGGAACGGAACTAAAAAGGTAAACATGTTAAATTATCAAAAGGAAAAAATACAAATGCGCACACAATAACCTAACAAGTCCTTCTATTCTCCAAGGCTCATAAAATAAGTTTTCTGCACCAGATAATTTGAGTTCTTCAATCTAGAACACAGATAAGTTAGCCAATCTTCTGTCATTTAGACTCCCTTCACACCTTCCGTATAATGGCTAAAGGACGCATCTGAAAGAAGAGCAGACGGGGTCCCTTGTACTTCCTGTCCATGTTCCTTGGGAAAGGCAGAAAGTAAAGAGTCAGGTTCCCCCAGTGCTGCTCCACTTAGACACCTCTGTTGTTCCCCTCCAGCATATCTCCTGCTCTGTCTTTTGGGGATCGGAATGTGTCGGTTGAGTAGCCATTTGTAGTTGTGGGTCAGTGTGATAAAATCACAGAGAGAGCAGGGGCAGCTGGGTAAATGCCACTGTTTACGATGCATGTGTTGCAGTTGTGAATTTCTGAGATCCAAGGTGAGTTCTCACTAGACTGGCAATCCACATAGCATAGCTCTGCATCCTGATGCCCCTCAGGGTCAAACACTTCCATGTCTGCTACCGCGTCACCTAAAACAAATAAAACTCTGTGAGCATTTGACCTTATAGCACCAAAGAGAACTCTTCCTGCCAGAGAACCAGAGAGTCCTGTCTCCAGATCATTTGTATCCAGTTTATCAGTTGGAACCTGTGTCTGTAACCGACCTGAACCAAATCAACTCTTCACATCCAACTAGGCTTTCTATTTCTCACTTTCAGTATGCAAACAAAACATATACAAAGGCTTCTATGATGGGGAATTATATGGCCTTGATTTTTATTTTCTAAGGTTATAAAAATGCCATGAGATTAGGTACAGTCACTGCCCATGAATTCATGCATGTTAATTGGGCATGCTTTGTTAATAGCACTGAATACTTTTTCAAATGAATGCTGATTAAAGTCACTGTATGTCAAAATCAAAACTTAACCTTTGTTACATTTTTAAATGCAGTTAACCTGTCTCCAAAAGCAAAAATTGTTTGACAGAAATGATCAGTTTAATGGAAGCATACAACCATTAAGAAAGTTACTGTGTTTTTCATTTTTAAACACATGGTCTCATTATTAAGACCTTTAAGAAAGTTTGCAAGTTATACAGTCAACACACCAGCTCAGGGGAAAAATAGCATAACACTTTAACACATTTATACTATGTAAATATTTTCAGAATAAGCTGTGTTATTTGATAGCACAGTCATCATGCCTGGACCTAAGAGACCTTTTATTCTTAAGCAGGAACTGGAATGCTTTCTCTGCAAAGAATTAAGTATAGGACAGACTTTGAGCTTTGTCTGCTTGACATTGGCTATATTTATATGTAACTCACAATTACAGCCATAGACTATAGGTAAGCTCATAGGCATTGTTTAATTCCAACAAAGTATCAATGGATAGTGAATGGGGATTTCACATAATTCTCAAGTGTAACAAAATAGTCTCTTTTGATATTTTTTCTTTTTCTTTTTTGGTTTTTTGAGACAGGGTTTCTCTGTGTGTAGCCCTAGCTGTCTTGGAACTCACTCTGTAGAACAGGCTGGCCTCTAACTCACAGAGATCCACTTGCCTCTATCTTCTGAGTGCTGTGATTAAAGGCATGCACTACCACCACCCAGCTCTGGGCTCTCTCTCTTTTTTTTTTTTTGGAGACAGGGTTTCACTGTGTAACCCTGGCTGACTTCAAACTCCTTATATAGAAAAGGTTGGCCTTAAACTCAAAGAGCTCCTCCTGCCCCTCTGCATACTGAGTGCTGCGATTAAAGCCATACACCACCACACCCAGCCCAATAAAGACCATTCTTATTGCACATGTAATATAAAAACAATCGAAGGGGGGCACATTATGTGCCCCTCCCCCCAATCACTGCAGCCCCAGAGACCAGGCAGCAGCCTTCTCCCCTCCACCCCCTCGCCAACCATCCCTCCACAGAGCCAGTGATTACCACACACCCCTCCTGCACCCATTGGGAAAAAGAGGTGAGGCCTCATATCCTAACTGGACAGCCCAGTTCTCTAGCCCCTAGGCCTCGGGGGCACATTTTGTACCCCTCCCCAAGAGGACCTGGAGCTCCACCTGTACAGATTGAAGGAAGAAATGGGTAGATGGCAGTGTAAGGACACATTCAACAACATAAAGAGCAATATGACACCACTAGAACTTAGTGACCCTACAACAGCAAGACCTGAATATCCCAATGCAGATGATCCAGAAGAAAATGACCTTAAAAATAACTTTATAGAGATGATAGAGGCCCTTAAAGAAATGGAGGAAAAGACAAAAAATTGGAAGAAATCAATAAATCCCTTAGTGAAAGCCAAGAAACCCAAGGAAAAACAATGGAATAGGTAAAGGGAACAGTTCAAGACTTGAAAATTGAAATAGAGGCAAAAAAGAAAACACAAATCGAGAGAATTAAGGAAAAACAAAATCTAAGTAAATGAACAGGAACTACAGAGGCAAATATAACCAACAGAATACAAGAGATGGAAGGGAGAATCTCAGATGTTGAGGATACCATAGAGGAAACAGATTCATCGCTTAAAGAAAATGTTAAATCCAGCAAATGTTTAGCACAAAACATCCAGAAAATCTGGGACACCATGAAACCAAACCTAAGAATAATAGGGATAGAAGAAGGAGTATTCCAGCTCAAAGGCACAGAAAATATTTTCAACAAAATCATAAAAGAAAATTTTCCCAACCTAAAGAAAGACATGCCTATAAAGGTACAAGAAGCTTACATAACATCAAATAGACTAGACCAAAAAAGAAGTCCTCTCGCCACATAATAATCAAAACACTAAACATACAGAATAAAGAAAGAATATTAAGAGCATCAAAGGAAAAAGGTCAAGTGACTTATAAAGGCGGACCTATCAGAATTAAACCTGACTTCTCAATGGAAACTCTGAAAGAAGGTCCTGGACAGATGTTCTGCAGACACTAAGAGACCATGGATGCCAGCCCAGACTATTATACCCTGTGAAGCTTTCAATCACCATAGATAGAGAAAACCAGATTTAAACATTACATATCCACAAATCCAGCCTACAGAAAGTATGAGAAGGAAATCTTCAACCCAAGGAAGTTAGCTGTAACTATCAAAATGTAGGCAATAGATAACCTCACACCAGCAAATCCCAAAGAAGGGAAACACACACACAAACTACCAACAACAATAACAAGAATTAACAATCATTGGTCATTAATATCTCTTAATATCAATGGACTCAGTTCACCTATAAAAAGACACAGGCTAACAGAATGGGTACGGAAATAGGATCCATCCTTCTGCTACATATAAGAAACATACCTCAACCTCAAGACAGACATTACCTCAGATTAAAAAATTGGGAAAAAAATTTTCAAATCAAGGGGACCTAAGAAACAAGCTGGTATAGCTATCCTTGTAGTTAGAGTTTTCCTGCCTGGCCGACGGTCAGGATAAATCTCTTTCACCTGCCAGTCCCACAGCCGCTCAGACCCAACCAAGTAAACACAGAGACTTATATTGCTTACAAACTGTATGGCCATTGCAGGCTTCTTGCTAACTGTCCTTTATATCTTAATATCCTAATATCTAACAAAATAGACTTCAAACTAAAATTAATCAAGAAAGATGGAGAAGAACATTTCATATTCATTACAGGAAAAAAAAATCCATCAAAATGAAGTCTCAATTCTGAACATTTATGCCCCAAACACAGGACACCTACATTTGTAAAAGAAACATAACTAAAGCTTAAATCACACATCAAACCCCACACACTAGTAGTGGGAGATTTCCACACCCTACTCTCACCACTGGACAGGTCTGCCAGGCAGAAACTTAACAGAGAAATAAGGGAACTAACAGATGTTATGACTCAAATGGACCTAACAGACATCTATAGAACATTTCACCCAAAACTCAAAAAGAATATACCTTCTTCTCAGCACCTCATGGAACCTTCTCCAAAATTGACCACATACTCGGTTACAAAGCAAATCTCAACAAATACAAAAAAAAAATTGGAATAATCCCCTGCAACTTATCAGACCACCATGGCTTAAGGTTAGACTTCAACAACACAAACTGCAGAAAGTCTACAAACTCATGGAAACTGAGCAATGCTCAACTGAATCATCAATGAGTCAAGGAAGAAATAAAGAAAGAAATTAAAGACTTCCTAGAATTCAATGAAAATGAATCCACAGCATACCCAAACTTGTGGGACACCATGAAAGCAGTATTAAGAGGAAACTTAATGCCTACGTAAAGAAAGTGGAGAAATCTCACACTAGCAACCTAACAGCACACCTGAAAGTTCTAGAATAAAAAGAGGCAAACTCACCCAGCAGGAACAGATGACAGGAAATAATCAAATTGAGGGCTGAAATCAATAAAATAGAAACAAAGAGAACAATACAAAGAATCAATGAAACAAAGAGTTGGTTCTTTGAGAAAATCAGGATAGACAAACCCTTATCCAAACTAACCAAAAAACAGAATATTTAAAGTAACAAAATCAGAAATGAAAAGAGGGACATAATAACAGCTACTGAGGAAATCCAGAGATTCATTAGGTCATACTTTGAAGATCTGTACTCCACAAAATTGGAAAATTGAAAAGAAATGAACACTTTTCTGGATAGGTATCATATACCAAAATTAAATCATGGTCAGATAAACAATTTAAATAGACCTATAACCCCTAAGGAAATAGAAGCAGTTATTAAAAGTCTTTCAACCAAAAAAAGCCCAGGGCCAGATGGTTTCAGCACACAATTCTACCAGAATTTCAAAGAAGAGCTAATACCAATACTCCTGAAATTGTTCTGAACAATAGAAACAGAAGGAACATTGCCAAACTCTTTTCACAAGGCTACAGTCACCCTGATACTCAAACCACACGAAGATGCAACAAAGAAAGAATTACAGAATAATCTCCCTCATGAACATTGATGCAAAAATACTCAATAAAATAC
>CABHPP010130786.1:0-37030 GCA_902168425.1 Peromyscus attwateri | reverse complement strand
ACTATTCTCCATCTCCCCTCTTTTCATTTCTCTTTTTTATTGAGATATGAGTTTGACTATTCAGTCCATGGTGGCCTAAATACACCATGTAGCCCATACTTGGCCTTGAACTTGCAATCCTCCTGCCTCTGCCTCCTAGTGGGTAAGATTATAGGCATCAGACTCTTCTTTCTGTTTTGTCCTTTCCTGTTAGGCTTTGGAGACAGGGTATCATGTAGCTGTGGCTGACCTTGAACTTGTTTTGCATCTGAGGATGGAGGTCTATTCCTCTAGAGTCAAGGCAGGTTGTTGGTATGAATCAATACCCTTGAAATGAACTGATTTATTAGTGTAGTAATTTTATATGCAGTAAATCCTTTCACTGTTCTTTGAGGTTCCTTTATTCTTAGAACTTACGCTATATGCACACATTTTTATTGCTTTGAAATACTTTTTATATTTTGAGGTTATAATATAACTGTGTAATTTCCCTCTTCCCTTCTTACTCTCTCACCTTCTGTTTTTGTAGCTGTGGGACATCCACTGTCATTTCTTTGTTCCCTCTCTTGGAACTGGAGAAACAGGACTTGATCTCACAGTGTAGGCAAGAATATACAGTCTGTTCTTTTTATAGCCTGAGATTTTTTTTCCCCATCAAAAGAACGGTCATCCTAAAATCATGACTTCAGATATTACAAGTCACACTAGACTTTATCAAGAATCTTTGTCAATTATTATAAGAGCCTGTGGTGATATATTTGTAATCTAAGAGATAAAGCTTGCCTGAAGATCAGAGGACAGAGCCAGCCACAGAGTTAGCCACAGAGGTCAGGCAGTGGTGGCACAAACCTTTAATCCTAGTACCCGGGGAGGTACAGGTAGAGATAGTCTGGATTTCTGGGAGTTCAAGGCCACACTGGGCTACATGAGATTAATCTAGTCTAAAAGAGAAACAGAGCCAGGCAGTGGTGGCACACACCTTTAATTCCACCACTTGGGATCACACACCTTTAATCCCAGCACTAGGAAGATTGAGACAGGAAGTGATATGGCTGGGCAGGGAAAGGAATATGAGGCGGGAGGAGACAGGAACTTGGTCTCTTCTTCAGGCTGAGGAGTTGATGAGGGAAGAGGTGGTAGTTGTGGCTTGCTCTGCTCCTCCGATCTTTCAGCTTTCACCCTGATATCTGGCTTTTGTGCTTCAAATTCCAAGCACTTGCCTAATTTGGCTACCACTTCCCCCTTGAAGTGCTCTTCTTCGCTTACCAAAACACCACACCGTTCCTGCAGTCCTTCCAGTTTCCCAAGAGCTTCTTTTCTATCTTGCCATGTCATTCTGTCATTCTCCACCCGATTCCACCCCTCAACATGTAAAATCTACTAGCATTTTCAGCATTTGCTGAGTTCCTGATCACCACAGCCTGAACTCTCCCAGATCTTAAATCTTTCTGTGTCCAAATTTAATTCCAACTATTTGGTGAAAGTCTCTGCTATAGATGGGTTTCATTAAGACATTAAATGATAAATTTTCCTCAATGCTCCTGTCTTTGCAATTAGCACAATGGTTTCTTCCATAGGGATTGTTTCTTCCAACCAATTCATCTAGGACTCATTGGATAGCATTTCAATTTTAATTTAAACATCACCCCTGGTGAGGAGCCTTTTCCAACCCTGTCTTAGTGTTTCTATCGCTGTGATAAAAAAAAAAGTGATGAAAAGCAACTTTGGGAGGAAAGGGTTTGTTTTATCTTATAGCTTGTGGTTCATCATCCAGGGAAGTTTGGGCAGGAACTCACAACAAAACTGGAGGCAGGCGCTGATGCAGAGGCCATGGAGGGGTGCTGCTGACTGGCTTGCTCCTCGTGGCTTTCTCAGCCTGCTTTCTTACAGCACCCAGGACCACCAGCCCAGGAGTGGCACTGCTCACAGTGAGCTGGGCCCTTCTATGTCTACCACCAACCAAGAAAATATACCACAGACTTCCCCAAACAAATCTGGTGGGCACGTTTTCTCAGTTAAGTTTACTTCTCCAACATGACTCTAGCCTGTATCAAGTTGGCATAACACTAGTCAGCACAAGCCCTCTAAAGCTGACTTAGATATATTCTTTTGACTTACCACAAACCTTTGTCCATACCTCAGTGGTACAACTCATTATATTTTCTGATATTATTGGCTTTATATTTGCTCCAGTAAAACATTTGTGGTAATTTGACTCTACTGAACATACTTTTTTTTTTTTTTTAAGGACAGAGATCAAGTACCAAGATTTTCTTCTATCTCCTTGGTTATTTATTAGAATATTTGTTATATTTTTGACCTCTGGCACCTAAGAAAGTGTTTGGCCTTAGAAGATAATATTAACAATGAAGGACTGCTGTATAGCCTGTGATCAAAAGTAGAGAAGTGATGATGTTTTCTTCCCTTACCATTTACCACGTGAATGTTGAAAAGCAAAGAGGCTTAGTGTGGGAATGCTAACATCATTGACTCTTAAGACCCTCTTAGGGAGTGACAGCTGGCTGGACTGAGGCTACTGAAACCCTCTGAATCAGTTCTTCTCAACCTTCCTAATGCTTTAATGCGATTCCTCACGTTGTGGTGTCTCCCAGTCAGAAAATTATTTTCATCACTACTTCATAACTGTAATTTTTGCTACTGTTATTAATCTGAATCAAAATGTAAATATCTTTGGAGACTGAGATTTGCCAAAAGGGTCGTGACCCACAGGCTGAGAACCACTGCTCTACATTTTCTGCAACTCAAGTTTTCAGGTAGATAATGATGGTCATTTGTTGGAAAACCCAGGGTCATGTGGTATTTGGAGAATCCATCAATTTTCAAGTCATCAGCTTCACTGTATCTCTAAAATCCATCTTCTCTTGATTTAGCATGTCTCTCTGAAACGGTTTCAAGCACTGCCTGTTGAAGGAGACCAGTATTTCTTTTCAGCTCTATAGTTTGCGTTTCACTCATAATGCGACAGTAAATAAGATACACGTATTCATCCCTATGTGGACAAAGAAGCGAAAGAGCCGTTCCACGATATTTATTACTCATTTGCAGGTGCTTACACTCTTGTCTTTAACTTTCATCTCTACTTCCAATTTTAATGTCGTCTAGGTTTTGCCTTTCCTCATAGATCTTGTCAATTTCCTAAGATTTAAAAGCCGTTTGTTGTTGACTTTAGGATCAATTGTGTTCTGTGGTCACAGCGTTTCCAGCTCAAAAACTTTAAATCAGCCAGCATTTCATTTCATCAGCTTCTTCCTAGTGACTGTTCTGACCTCATCTCCATTCGGGAATGAGCTGCTAAGCGTTGTCTCTGTCATCCACCATTCAACTCCTTCCTTCCTGTATGTGCTTCATCTCCCGAAGTAAATTTTTATGGGTCACATATCCTGAACAGAAAATGGACTAATAGATCTCATTTTTTCCATAAGACTCAAGTACCATTCATCTCTGATCAAGTGTATTGCTGATTTCCCCCTGTTCCCATTGTTTACTTTTCATTCAGCAAACACACTAGCATGTTTAAGACCAATGTTTATATCTTACAAATTTATCAGCAAGAGAAAAGCTTATGCAATCATATAATTTTTCTTTGCCTCAATGTAAAATATACCTTAAAATCAAATATACTTCAAATGACTTGCAATTTGAACAGTAAGTTACTTATAAAGAAAAGATTTTGAATGCCTGCCGCAAAGGACACTCACAATTTCAGTCCAGGGCAATTGGCTTCACTGGTTTTGGGTCCACTGTGAAGTAGAACATCATGGCGAGGGCCGTGTAGCTGAGGAGACTGTCCACCTCATGAATGTTGAGAAGGAAGGAGGGAGGTAGGGTAGAAGAAAATGAGGGAAGGGAAGAGAAAGAGCAGACATAGGAACCAGGGTTCCAATATCCATGTCAAGGCCACTCCCACCCCTATAATTCAACCTGTGTCTGCTATGCTTTGCCTCTAAGTTACTACTAGCTCCCACTAGCTGGGAACTAATTCAACACATGAACTCCAGGGCAGCTCCATATCAAGGACCCCAGTGCCTCAGCCACATGGAAGTGGCAAAGCCTTCTTGGGGTAAGCCTCAGAGGGCTAGCAAAGCCTTCCTCTGGTCCATGTGTGGATGCCGATAGTGTGTGCAGAAAATGTCTACTATAGCTTTCTCCCTCTGGATATTTATGGTCCAAAGACTGCTTCGCTACAAAGACTGCTACTATCAAGATTAGTTGAAAATACCTCCTTGTTCATCTGAAGGTAGTAACCCTGTTTCCTGATTCAACTGTATAGAATAAACATGCTGAGCTTGCAAGGTGCTGTGATTTCTCCCATCCAAGACCTCAGCCTACCCAATCCCAGCTTTCCTGTGTCCAAGTGTCCCTGTGTTTATCCTTTCTTTATTCTCCTATCCCTAGTGAAGGTTCTGGGACTCAAGCCATGGAAGGGCTTGGCAATGAACCTTTGTGGCGGGTTTGAGATCAACCTGGAACAATGCCTAAGAGCAAAGTGATTAAGATGCATCTAGAACTGCGTTATCCGCTCTGAAGACCATTTTGCACTGAATCTCAAGACAGCTTTCAGTAGGTGGAATGTCTGTTGTGCCTGTTCTTTGTAGGAAGCTACTGAAATTTACAGAATTTAAAGTGTGTCTAAGGTCACATAGTGAGTAGAAAGAAAGGCTATAACCCTGAAACATAGCTCAACATTATTCTTGACCATTTTTCAGCTAGAGAAACATAAAGTTCAACCAGGCTGAACACAGAGGAGGATGGCGCGGTCGCTAACAGTCTTCACCGCGTCACTGTCCACTGCTCGAGTGTTTCATGAAACAAGGGTGTCCTCATTTTTTTTTTTTTTAAAGCTCAGTCCAGTATCCGGTTTTGTTACCTTTCCTGGGGAGAAAGTGGACAGTCTATCAAATAAAGTGTCAGCAAAGCCTCTTCAAAATATATACCCATCAAAAGAACAACCTGCCATTTCAACAACAAAATAATGGGCCTGCTGTAAAAAGACCCACTGGCAACACAGAGGACCTGCACATTTGGAAATAACTCCAGGCAAGAGGGAAAAAAATCATTTCCCATAAAATGACATTTTCACATTCTATAAATTTGCCCTGTAGCCTGTCTGCTTTTGTCAATATAGACAACTGTATTTACTCAGAAACTATTTCATACATTTATTGTAAATTATTCTAAAATGAACTCTTTTTAATATTTGCCTAAGTGCCTTAGAAGATACTGTTTTTTTATATCTCAGATGTGATGTTCTTATTTGATTTTAAAAACTCTTATAGGGAAAGGCTTTTAAAACTACTTTTCGTTTTAAAAAGAAATCAGAAATTATTTTGCAAACATATATGTTTCAGCTGAACTGGAAAAATCCTGACTTCCAGATATAAAACTAGAGTCAGGCTAGTATGGCCCCCTGGCACTGAAGTTAATGATGGTGTGAGGGTTTAGGACTGCTTGTTTGTATTTTTATGATGCTAAGAATCAAACCGAGGTTCTCACACATGCTTAGCAAGCTGTTTACTACTGAGCCTGGCCCACTATACTCCCAGTCCAAGATGTTAACCTGTTCAGAGTATCTTTTAGCTGATGGACGTGCAGTCTGGCCATGGTTATGCAGGTTGGCTGGAAAAGGTGGAGGAGTGAACAAGTCTGTAGATACTGTTGCAGAAATTGTTTCTGTTCGTTGTGGAAGGCAGCTCATGATTGTTTATAACGAAAAGCCGGGTATCTAACAGTGGTTAGGAAATTTTCTAGAATCATAAAGAAAGGACAGATGGCATTCTGAGTTGGCACTGGTTCAGAAATAAAAAAATATGCTTTGGGGTTATGCTGTGTTTTCGTGGGCAGATGATCACTACTGTAGGTAAGCAAGTTTAACCAAGGTCGGTTTGTGGGCCCTGAGAGTACCTAACTCCGCAGGTTTCTATTTTTCTCTTTTTTTCCCCCTGCAAGCTGGAGAGTTGCTTGTTATTTTACAAACTACTTTGAAGTTAGAAAATAGCAAAACAAAAAGTAGATCAGGCAGCATTCCAAAACATTGTATTTTATGTCTTGTCAAAAATTTAATGCCTATTTTCCTCTAGTTTTATTGTGATGTATTGCTCTTAGGTCGGGGGTACTTTGTAGTAAGGAAAAGAGCCTTGGGATCGAATGAAAATAATGGTTCCCAGAATAAACCTCACTCCAGTCGGTGACTGAGGTCAACGCATGTTGACCAGATAATGATTATAATACTGATTTTGAAGATCCAGATTAGTTAATAAGATGATTATCAAAGCATGTGGCTAAGTATTATTTTGGATAGTAATCTTTGACTCCTTCAAAAGACCAAATTAAACTTCAGATCATTGTTTAATTTTCTACTTTTCATTCTGTAGCCTCAGTTTATGACACAGCATGGGTATTGTGCTTGGGCAATGTGACCATGTAACTATTTAAAATCTGTTTGGGGTTGAAAACATAAAAAAGAGCTCTTGATTCACAGCTTTCAGAGATTGTCTGCTAGTCCCCATTGACTGACTGACTGGAGGACTGTAACTGTCATTGTTGTAAATCATTTCTCTTCCGACCTAGTCACACTGAATTGTTCCTAGAAAAAAATAATCCAATAGCAACAGCAGCAGTAAGTCAGAAACTCAAGTTTTCTGAACTCTTACATTCAGGAGAGCCTGGTTATATGTAAATAAGCCTTAGTCTAGAGAAGAGAAAACATGTCTAAAAAAGTTCATTGTTTCTGTTATTCGCTTGGACCAATAAAATCATATGTGTGTATAGATTACAACATGGTATTTTTAAATACTTATACATGCATAATGGCTACACTCTGAAAATTAAGATATGCAGTACCCCAGATGTGTATTATTTTAGCAAAACTCTTAACTAATTGTTTTCTTGAGAAATTTCAATTATTTCGTATTTTGTTGTACTTGTCACAGTGATGTAGAACAGAACTTTCTTAACTTTCTAACTTCAACTGTATTCTTTGACTGGCATCTTTCCATCCTCCCTCCCCCACAGCGCTGGTTAACCACTGCCACATCCCTTGCTGACTCTGACTTGTACAGATTCTACATACAGGTGAGGTCATGAGGTGTGTGTCTTGCTGTGCTGGCTTATCTCATTTTGGATAATGTCCCCTGTGTTTTGCCTCTGTTGTTTCAGATGACAGTATCTAAATCTTTTTAAAAGGCTGAATACATTATTTTCTTTGTCCACTCATCATTCGATAGGTACTTGAGTTGACTTCACTTCTTAGCTACCATTGATAGTGCCACAGTGGACCCTGGCATGCAGCTGTCACTTCCACTGATGAAAGAAAGGAACGTAGATGCAACGTTTTGTGTCAGTGAGCTCCTTTGGGTTGAGACATGACTTCCTCAAAAGAGAAGCGAGGCTCATTAGATGCAGGAAGCTAACAGAACTGCAAGCTTGGGAAGCTCATGATGCTTGAAAGATCCAGAAGCTTAGAAAAATGACAGGGTTCACAGAGCTTCTCTACAAGGTTATGTAAGCAGTAAGCAATTGCTAGGGAGGAGAAAACTCCATTGAAGTTGCCTATAAGTTGGACAGGAAGCTCCAGGGATGCAGCCTCTGTGATCCCCACCCATGCCAGGATGGGCTTTTTGGTGACACAATTACCTTATGTCACACACGCTCTGTGAGTGACCCCAGTGAACTCTCTGGTTCATCTAGCTAGAGACGGAAGGAATTGTTCCTTTGAGAAGAATCTTGGAGAAGAATGTTTCTGTTCCTGTCTCTCCAGAAAAGAGTCATGCAACAAAAACAAAACAAAACAAAACAAAACAAAACAGCCTTCTGGGTTAGCTGTAGTTTAGGCTCTGACATAAAGAAAAGAAACAGACACACAGGTCATGATAAATAAAACATTAGGTGGCAGCATGACCTCATATCAGATGTAACTGATAAAATTCTAAAGGTCTTGGTAATTAAAGGCATTTATTCTTTGATTTCAAAGCCCTCTCTAGTAAGACAGAATTATGGGATAGTGCTCCCTGGTGCTGCATCTACTCAGCATAGAATACTGACTTACTACATCCTAATGGGCAGTGAGTTGTGATTGAATCGTTTTAGTTTGAATTTCTTCACTTTTAAAGTAAGGAGAATTAGAGACTCGTTTTTGCTATTTGTAAGTGGATGCTTTTTTCTGTCCTACCCTGTTCCACAGCTGCTTCCAAATAATCACTTAGAGGTTTATTAATTATAAATGCTTGGCTGATGGCTCAGGCTTATTACTAGATAGCTCTTACATTTAAATTAACCCATTTCTTTTAATCTATACATTGCTACTTGGCCCACAGCTTGCCAGGGCTTTTACATCTTGCTTATTTGGTGGCTCACAGAATCTGCCCCAATTCCATCCTTCTCCCTGTATCGTCATTTGGTTTTCCCACCCAACCTTATTCTGCCTGGCTATGGGCCAAAACAGCTTTATTTATCAACCAATGAGAACAACACATTCACAGTGTATAGAAAGAACATCTCACAGCATTTTCCACTTTCTGTCCAATCAAAAAGGAAGGTTTTAATTCTAACATAGTAAAATTATATGCAACAAAAAGAATTATCAATTAAGAATTAGTTACAATATCCAGTCTATGTGTTTTTGACAAAATTATAGAAAATATTCTATCATCTATCCTATCATTGTGACTCTAAAGTTTCATATGAAATTTACTTTTTATCATAACTAAGGAAAACTATAATTACTACTATCTAGTCTTCAACTCCTTCAAAGACCCCAGAGGATATACTATTACCTGAGAAAACAGGAAGTGCATTGCAAGCAACCTCCATAATTCTAGAAATGACAGAGACATCTGGATGCTTGGACAGTCACCCAAAGTTTTTCTGCAAGATTGGGGCATCTATCTTCAGCCTATATGCCTGGAGTATCTGGCAGATTTTTTAGTGAAGCAGGAAATTTGAAGGACCATCCCACCTCTATTGGTAAAGTTCATCAGTTGCTTTCCTCTATGTCCTGAAGAATGTCTGACAGTTTCTTCTGTGAAGCAGGAACCTGAAGGACCATCCTGCCTTTGTAAAAAATTCCATTTTACAAATATATTTTTGACTTCTGTTTTAGTTAAGGAATTCTTAAAATATCTAGGCTGGTGTGTGTTATCAGTCCCTCTGTCAACCCCATGTCTCTCAGGAGCTGTTGTTTGCTTGTCAGGATTCAAAAAATCCAAGATCAACACAATAACATGCAGGATCCAGACTCCCTGTGTATTTCCCATTTCTACATGGCTTATTCTTTATATATATATATATTTACTTTAATTCTCTCTTTAAAGACTTTACTTTTAAACTATTCATTTTTTTCTGTGACTATACCCTTTTTCTTTTCTTAAGCCTACGCACATTTTTCAAACATATTGTACCTCATTTAGAGGCCTTTTTTGCTGTCTTTACTGTGTATCTTTAACCCTTTGTCTGTAGGAGTGAAAGCTAAATCTGCCACACAGTGGGCTGCAAAGCTTGGAGACCACTCTGTGTTACTGTGGGAATCCACCATGCTGTAGCTCCAGCCTGCATGCTGCAGCATCCCTGTACCATAGCAAGCATGAGAGACATGAACTATGAAGTTGCTCTTGGCTCCACTTTTGCATGTGTGTAGAATCCCTCCCCACTTTTTTAAGCTTTCTCAGGCTTTATGTGGATGTACATCTGACACATGGAAGTGTCATTTATAAATGGAGGCTTTTCTCTGTCCTTCCCCATTCAGCAGCCACTTCCAAATAATCACTCAAAGGCTTGTATTAATTATAAATGCTTGGATGATGGCTCAGGCTTACTACTAGCTAGCTCTTACATTAGTTTAAATCCATGTCTTTCCATTTCTATTAATCTATGTATCTCCACATGGCCCTTGGCTTACCAGTTCTTTCACATCTTGCTGCTTGAGTGGCTAGCAGTATCTGCCCCAACTTCAGTCTTCTTCTCCTTATATCTCCATTTGGCTTTCCCGTCCAGCTTTATTCTGCCTGACCATAGGCCAAAACAGCTTTATTTATCAACCAATAAGAGCAACACCATATTTACAGTGTACAGAAAGACCATCCCACAGCAGTTATTTTTGCAGATTATTGCAAGGATTATTGTAATAATCACTGTATTTATTATTCATTGTAATCATTAGTCCTTCTAAACCATTCTGGACTATTATTCATTTCCAAATTATGATGTAGATGGTAGCTAGGTTCTGAGCTATCAAAGATAGATACAGCAAGGGCCTGTCCTCAGTGAGCTTTTCTTCCAATAAGGATAGTGAACATATAGCTACATGTTGCATTAAATGGATAAGAGAAATAAATGCCAGCTCAGTGTTGGGAGGGAGAACTAATGTCCACAGAAAAGAAAATAGATGAAAATGGGAAAATGCATTACACCTTTATTTTCAATAAAGCAGTTTTGGGAGCCTCTTTAAATTTAAGAATTCAAATCTTCATCAGACTTCAACTTGGTTTATACATCAAAGTAACTGAAAATGCTCTAAACCAAGCTTGCTAGTGTATAATAAATTAGGATTAGCAAGAGAACATTCAAGTTGGGCATCTTTGAACAAGGGTCATGAGTTCTGCAGAATATTATGAGACCATGAACACTGAAAAACATGTTTTCCAATAAAAAATTAATTGCTCCCTTAAAAGTCACAGAGAAACAATGGCTTCATGAAGTATGATTTCACCCTCAAAAGGCAGTTTTATCTCAGTAAGTGGTTAATCCAAACAGATGCAACAGGAGAAAGAAAACTCCCCATGTTAGACTGAGGTCTTCAGCAGGCAGAGCAGTGTTTAATATCATATGGATGTAATTTAATATGAATTTCTTCAATACTTGAGTAAGCATCCTCACCAAATCTGCTAAATGGAGTTACTGATTTTGTTTTTTTCTAGAACGATGATTTAGTTGTGCAATCATGCTGTCACCAGAAGAGATTCATCACAATAATGATGAGTCTTTTTCCTAAGGACATTACCATAAATCATTTGCATACAGCCCAAGAGAAAGATTTCCAGTTAAACTTTCTAAATGTTACAAAACGGTTATAAAGCATGAGTTGTTAGAAATAGGCATTATTTTTTATTTCAATTTGGGGAACATATGGCAAAATGATTATTCATTGATGCTGAATTGATTTAGCAAATGTGCACACACAAGGAATATCTTAAGAGATGTTCAGGATCTGCCATGCCATGATACTGATGTCATATTCTTCAAATTATATTTATGATACTTTAGGTAACTAATGTAAACACTGGGTCCAACATTTTTGAAAAGATATTTTTGAAAGTTTTATGTATTCGTATAACATGAATTGATTATTCCATCCACCATTACTTCCCTCAACCTCCCCAGTATCTCCCACTCATTGGGTGTGAATGTGGAGGCCAAGGGTCAACATTTACAGGCTAACATCCAGCAACGCCATTCATTCATTCATTCATTCATTCATTCGTTCACAACAGAGAGGATCTCTCACTGATCCTGGAACTTTCCATTTTGGCCATTGAGCCCCTGGCACCCATCTGATTCTACCTCAAACACACCTACCACTAGGGTCATAGACATACTCCTCTGACCTGGCTTTTATCTGGATGCTGAGGATCTGAGCTCAGGTCTTCATGCTTGTACAGCAAGTACTGAGCCATCATCCCAGGCTTGATTTTTACGAGATAACGTTACAGGACACACTTGACATTTATAAGCCTGTCACTTCTCAAAAGAAATTAGGCGATAGATTGATATGGGAAGGTGGATTTATTTATAATTAGGGCAAACTGAAGGAAGACTCCTAGATTCTCTGTGCTTGTGTGGCAGTGTCATAACCTTATTGAAAAAGATGAACCATGGGGCCAAGAAATATGCAAATTTTAATTCATGTGACCTCTGCGGTCTCTGCCTAAGAGGCAGGCTGGCATCAGGGTTTTAACATTTGCTTCCCTCAGCATGGGATCCTGAAGGAACTTGAATCCTTTGAAGAACATTGTTCCAACAGCCTGGTAGCCATGGGGCAGTCTTCTCTCAGGCTCGAGTCCTATAATAACACACCTTTCAAATATATTGTAACTTACAAGTGTTCTTCCCATCTTTTCTTTCTCACCCCCTGATTAATCATTTTTGTTTCTTCTCTCCTTCCTCTACTTTTTCCAGGTCTTCTTCTGCTTCATTCTTTACTTTCCTATTATTAATCACAATTTTATCAGGTTAGGTATATATCATGTGTCCCTCTAAGAATAGTTTGCAATCTTGCTTCATCCTCACAGACTGAAAGCTAAATTCAAGGGAATTATTACAACGAAGTTTTTTGTTCTAATTTATTCCACTCTCAGGTTCTGAGACATTTTTCCTTAAAACTACATCCCATTCAAAACAACGTATTTTCAAATTCACAGTGTAATCTCTAGTCAAGAGCATAATGTATGAACTTTAATTTCCTTATCTTTTGATATGACTAATTTTAAACTATTGTACATAAAATGTGGTTTAAACTATTCAATTGCCATCTAATTATAATCACAGAATCTTCCATACCTGCCTTCTTCACAGCAGTGATTTGAGTCAAATTATCATTTGCCAATTATATGATAGTATACATAAGTAACCCTAAAATTTTCAACAGGGAACTCCTACAGCTGAAAACACTTTCAGCAAAGGGGCTGGATACAAGATTAATGCAAAAGAAAAAATCCTCAATGCTTTCCCCCCCCAACCAACACCAAACCAAACCAAACCAAACCAAACCAAACCAACCAACTAACCAACCAACCAACCAACCAACCAACCAACCAACCAACCGAACAAACAAACAAAAAGTAACCCTTCTATACACAAATGACAAATAGACTGAGAAAGAAATCAGGGAAAGAACACCTTTCACAATAGTCTTAAATAATATAAAATATCTTGGAGTAATGCTAACCAATCACATGAAAGATTGATATGATTAAAAACTTGAAGTATTTGAAGAAAGACATTGAAGAAGATATCAAAAGATGGAAATATCTCCCATGCTCATGGACTGGTAGGATTAATATAGTAAACATGGCTATTTTACCAAAAGCATTCTACAGATTCAATGCAATCCCCATAAAAATTTCAACACAATTCTTTACAGACCTTGGAAAAACAAAAAGCCCTGGCTAGCTAAAACAATCCTGAACAATAAAAGAACCACTGGAGATATCACCATCCCTGGTTTCAAGTTGTACTACAGAGGTATAGTAATAAAAAACTGTATGGGATTGGCACAAAAACAGACACGTTGATCAGTAGAATTGAAGACCCAGACATAAATCTAAACATCCATGGACCTGATTTGTGATAAAGAAATACACTCTGGAGAATAAGACATTATTTTCAACAAATGCTATTGTTCTAACTGGATGTCAGCATGTAGAAGAATGCAAAGAGATCCATATCTATCACCCTGCACAAAACTCAAGTTCAAGTGGATCAAAGACCTCAACATAAAACCAGATCCACTGAATCTGACAGAAGAGAAAGTGGGGAATAGCCTTGAACTCATTGGCACAGGAGACTAGTTCCTGAATATAGCACCAGTAGCACAAACACTGAGATCAGCAATTAATAAATGGGACCTCATGAAACTGAAAAGCTTCTGTAAGACAAAGGGTGCTGTCAACAGGGCAAAATAGCAGCTTACAGAATTGGAAAAAATTTTCACCACTCCCACATTCTGATGGAGGACTGATATCCAAAATATAAAAAGAACTCAAGAAACTAGATTATCAAATAACAATCCAATTAAAATATAGGGTACAA
Organism: Peromyscus attwateri; assembly: GCA_902168425.1. Taxonomy (NCBI): domain Eukaryota; kingdom Metazoa; phylum Chordata; class Mammalia; order Rodentia; family Cricetidae; genus Peromyscus; species Peromyscus attwateri. The sequence continues at coordinate 23,230 of CABHPP010130786.1, read as the reverse complement.
ATCTAAATAGAGAATCCTCAATAAAGGAATCTCAAATGGCCAAGAAGAAACACTTTAAACGTTCAACATCCTTAGTCATCAGGGAAATGAAAATCAAAACTAATGATTTTGAGATTCCATCTTACACCTATCAGAATGGCTAAGATCAAAAACACAAGTGACAGTTCATGTTAGTGAGGCTGTGGAGCAAGGGGAACAAACACTCTTCCATTGCTGGTGGGATTTCAAACTTGTACAGTCACTATGGAAATCAGTCAATGGAAATCAATATGGTTGTTTCTTAGAAAGTTGGGAATCGATCTACCTCAAGGTACAGCTATATACGACTCTTTGGCATATACCCAATGGTGGCACAGACTAGGGAGAGTGGCCAAGCAATGTCTGATTTGACTTCAGGCCCACTCCATGAGAAGAACCCCCTACCTGACACTGCTTGGGTAACCAGGAACCAGAGACTAGATGGCCTAGAGACCTAGGGTAAAACCAAATACTACTGGTCTAAAAACAAAACAAAACAAAACAACAACAACAACAACAAAAAACAAATCAATAGAATGATTCATAATGTTAATCTGCTATACTTGTGGATCAACGCCTTATCCAGTCATCATCAGAGAGGCTTCCTATGACAGCAGGTGGGAAAGGATGTAGGGAACCGCAGCTAGACATTACGAGGAGAGACAGTCTGAACTGGAGGTGTCCATCAAATCCCTCCCTTCGGAGCTCAGGCATTCCTGTGGAAGAGGAAGCAGAAAGACTGTAAGAGCTACTGGGGATGGAGGACACTAGCAGAACACGACCCTCTGAATCAACTAAGCAAGGCAAATATGAACTCACAGAGACTGAAGCAGCAAGCGCAGGGCCTACAAGGGTCTCCACCAGGTCCTCTGCATATCTATTATAGCTATTAGCTTAGTATTTTTATGGGACCTTTGACTGTGAGAATGAGTGGGTCTCTGACTCTTGTGCCTGCTCTTGGAACCCTTCTCCTGCAGTGTTGCCATGTCCAACCTCGATGTGATAGTTTTTGCTTCCTCTTATTTTATTTTGTCATATTGGGTTGCTAGCTCTTTGAAGCCTGTTTTGTCTTTTTTTTTTTTTAAATAAGAGATCTGAGGGGAGGGAAGATGGGGAGAGACTGAGAGGAGTTGAGGGAGGGGGAACTGTAAAAAAAATAACCTTAAAAAAATGAATAAAGGTTATATACACTTAGACTTTTTAAAAAAGAAAATTAACTAGAAAGAAATAGTAAAACTCATTGCTGATTCTAAATGCTACTGAAATGCTATTGAGGAAGAAAGCATGAGACGGCTAAGAAATTTCCATTCCTGGTAGTTTGGTAATTTGTTGGTGTTTCTGAACTTACTTGGTCTATGCTTTCTGTTGGCAGGAGTTGCTAATGGCAGGGATAACACTCAGCTTAGTCACAGAGAGTGAGTCCTCAAAGAACAGAGAAAGTATTAGCTAGACCCAAATGAGGAAAGGGCTCATTTTTTAATCCCTTAAAAACTAAACTTTTTTTTTTTTTGAGAAGTTGTTCATCATTTGCACACAACTTCCTATCTCCTTGTTGGAACCTTTTAAAGTTAATTTCTTTTTTATTTTAAAAAGCATTTTAAATATCCAGTGATTACACCCTCTCACTTTACACTGTGAGACAAAGTCTCACGCGTGGCCCAGTATTGGCCTGGAATTTGCTGTGTAGGCAAAGATGGCTTTGCACTTTAATTCCCCTGTCTGCAGCTTCCATGAGTTTGTGGACATACATCACCGTGCCTGATTCTATGGAGTGCTGTGACTGAGAGCTGGGGTTTTGTGCATGCTAGGCAAGTGCCCTACCAACAGAGCTACATCCCCAGACTATTATTTTTTATAAGCAAGAGTTATTTTAGATTTTTCCTTTTGCTGCTGTAGAAACATACCACATACCAAGTTATTCCCCCCCTCCAAAAAAAAAAACCCAAGAATTTAATTTAGGATTTCTTGAGTCTTGGAAATCTAAGATGAAAGTACATCCACCATCCTGACAGTGATTCTTGCTGGGTCCTAACATCATGGAATGTGGAAGAACTATTTGAAAAGAAACAATCCTGATATGTTGGGGCCATTTGTGAAGGTAATTAAAATACCATTTCCAAAGACAAAGTCCTTATGACCCAGATTCTTCTCAAACACTCCATATCTACCCACCAACATTTTGGGAAAACTTAGATTTTAGATGGTTTACCTCAGAACATGCGAATCGTCAAAGAGAGACTGAAAGTGGCTGAGACTTCTTCAATGAAATAACATACCCTGAGAGTGAATGGAGGTTACTCCAGTTCTTACAAGGCAAAGGGAAGCACGTATGTGTCTCCTCCAGCCGCTGAGTGTCTTTGTACCTGAGTCTCCTTCTTTGTAAAAAATGGTCCAGATGATAAGAATTACCTATCTCCTACAGTCACATAAAGAATAAGTGAGTTACAGTGTGGACCTAAATATGCCTGGAAGAACAGCATGGCTGAGAGAAGACAGTATCTCAGCAAAGATAACCCTGCAGGCTTTGCTACACTCCCTGAGTTTCTCAGAGGCTTCTCCGCCTCACTGCTTTCCTTCCCAAACCCATCCTCTTTGGCTTGACTTTTGCTTCACTTTCCCGTAGACCATGGTGGTCCTGTGATAGGACACTTTACTTGCCCAGCCATGCATCGAGTACTTATACTCTACTCTTGGTTCTTGCATCTCCATTTTGGCTTAAGACTTTCTCAAAACATTGATTCTTCATGATCCATGTTGTAAGAAACTGGAATATGAAATGTATTGGGGGGATGATATTGGAATGTCAAGTTTCTTCTATTTGCTGTAGATAATAACCAACATAGAACCCCCCAAATTGGGCAAAGTACAAAGAATAAGAATGTGGAATTCCTAAATGGAACACTTGTATTACACCATCTCTTCCCAAGGTCCAAGTATCATTGTGGCAGGGTGAGTAGAAAGCATAACATCCAGAGGAGTTGAATGACACAGTTACCTGTGTCTTCTGGATACAAGAAGGGAGCTGCACAGATGAACTCACAATGGTTGTGACAGCATGTACAATACCTGAGCAAGCTCAGGTTAGATCAGATCCCAAAATGGAGAAAAGAAGAGGCCATGAAGTTCCACTCTTAGCTCTTTGCAACTAATAGCTGCTAAGAGAAGTTGAGTCATTTTCTTTAAGGATTTTGCTTCTTTTGAGTCTACCATACTCTAGCGGAAGACCATGCATCCAAGACTGTATACAGGCAGCTTGAATTGTACTTTATAGGTGTAAAAAAAAATAGAAAAGAAGACACAAAATTGGGTAGGTATGGAAGAAGGGTGGATCTGAGAGGAGTTGAGGGAGGAAGTGAATGTGATCAGAACACATTCTGATTTGGCAGGAAATTCCCCAAGAGCAAATAAAGACATTTGAAAAAATGTTAATTATCACAAGGGTTTCTTCCACAGGAGTCTGGGGCAGGGGGAGGGAGGTATTCTTTAATGCTGTACAGAAATGTCCAATGGTCTCCAGGACTATCCCGTGAAGAAAAACACGAATTCCGTAGGCTCCTCTGCTACAGAACCATTGTCTTTCAACCAGTATCTACCCTCTATGCTTGGTTAGAGACTTGATAGCAGCTACAGGCCTCACCAAGCTGCAATGAACAGCTACAGAGTAAATGAAGCTGTGTCTTTCTCAAATGAGACTCACTAAAACTACATTTAAGTTTTAGGCACGCTGGAAGCTGTTCACTTATTGCTACTGTTTTCTCTGTAAAATGAAACACATCATTGAAAAATACAACTTTGAAGCTTACAAAATAATAATGATTAAAACTTGTTAAATATGTATTCTGTGACAGGCTTTCTAAGCAGGATTATAATAAATCGTACCTTCCCCGGGGCTCAGTGGTATTTTTGTATTTTTCTTCTACACAAAAAGAAGCTACGGCTCTATAAATGTATGTAACTTGTCCAAGTTTAGACAGGGCATGAGTGTAGTCAGTCAGACACAATGTTTGTTTTGCAGCTCAGATCCTTCATTACTCCAGACTGATAAAGGGAATAGACATTTATATGACCTACATAGTTCTCCATATGAAGTAGACTTGCATAATTCAGTGGTTGGTGTTGACTGTCTATTTGATAGGATTGGGAATCCTTTAGAACAAGCTCTCGGACATGCCAACCAGGGATTATCTAGATTAGGTTGGCCTGTGGACATCCCGTGAGGGATTATCTTGATTAGGTTAGTTGAGGTTGAGGTGGGAAGGAGGGGGCAGCATTCCTTGGTCTTGAATCCCAGAGTAGATAAAAAGAAGGAAGCTAATTGAGCAGCAACATTCATCATTCTCTTCTTACTGACTGCAGACCCAATGTCAACAGCTGCTTCAGGCTCCAGTCACCCGCCATGATGAACTATCCTCTCAAACTGTGTACCAAAATAAGCCTTCCTACCTTAAGCTGCTTTTATAAGAGTATTTTAACACAGAAGCAGGAAACGTAATAACACAGAAGCAGGGCAGCATACGGATGCTGATGTGAAACACAGAATGGGTTATCAACCATGGAAACAACTCACTTCCTGCCATCGCAGAAGACCCTTCTTTCTCAGTCTCCTTATCTAAATGGATCCTAGAACACATTTTCTTGGCAGGATGGGCTTCCAAATAACAGTTTATACTTAAGCAGCCATGTACTTACTGATGAGCCCTTTGAGCTGTATTAATTATTCATGATTTAAATGCAGGCATTTGCTGCACTGGAGTCTGAGGTCCATTGTGAGTGATGTCGTGGTCTAACAGTCAGTAAACCCAGTGCTCTCAAGAATGACCTTTCTGAGGCTCATAAAGTGAATGAAGAGGAAGAAAGCATACTTTAAAATTGCAAAAGCTTCTTCGATTTCCAATCTAAGGAAAAATCGTGTGTTTGTCTGGGAACTCTCGGTGCTGCTGATTTCTTTTTAATGTCTAAGTACAAAATAGCAGTTTTCTTCACATGTTCTTTGAATATTGAATACAGTGTGAAATCAAAAATATCTCACCTGGAGATACTGGAAGAAAACAAAGAATGAGAGTCAGAAACAGCATTCTGAATGATAGACAGGAGCCAAGTACCTGTATGCATTGACAGTCAGTTTTGTACATTTCTTTGCCTCACTAACCCTCCTGAGGAAATTGGAGGCATTGACAATGGAATGCACAGTTTTATATATCTCCCACACATGAAAACAATCTATTTGAATAGAAGAAATATTGGAAAATGGGACTCCATTTCTGAATAATTTTAGCTCTACAGAATTTGTATCACCCATCCAATCCTTTAGAGTCAACAACTTCCTTATCTCTTTGCTAAAACTAAGTATCATCACAGAAAAACACACCAACAAAGATGACAGAGAAAACTAAAAATAGCTCATATTTGGGAAGAAGACTAAATATAAAATTGCTCTTTCATATTTTATTTTAAAGACATATTTCTTTTTCACTATAAAATCTCATGAAAATTTATCCCTTGTAAATTCATGTATTTTTCAATATACTAAGGGGATAGAAATATAAAAGAAAACATCCTACAGTAAAGTGTATAAAAATAAAACATTCAAAACTATACACAGACCAATAGACCCAAAATGAGGTGGGTTGGAAATAATAGGAGAAATTTCAATAAATCATTATACAACAACAAAATTATGTTATTTTCCAGTCAGTCATGACTACCAAATATACCCCATCATTCTTTTCTTACTCTCTGCCTCTGGAACATTCTCCTCTCTCTTCCTCCTCCTCTCCCTCTCTCTGTCATTGAGAGCATCATTTATAGATGATAAATGCTATGAAAGTAATCATTATGTGAAGCAGAAAGAGCCAAATTTTAAAAGGGTTGCTTCCTTTTTTTTCTAGGCTGAACTGTTCATTATTCAATTAGTTGTACTTGTAAAACTGAGTAAGAAAATAATTTTACCTGAAATTAATTAATTTCCTGTCCTTTAATTTGAATGTTAAAATTACCCAATTCAATGGCAATTATAATGCACATGTAAAAAAGGAGCTTTAGAAAAAGACATCTTTAAAAATGTTCTTCATAGTCTTGTCTCTGTTCATTTCTGATCTTTGTATGAGTAAAAATGTCATTAATTGAACCAATTTTGTGATACCAAATAGCTTCCCTTATGCTTTCAATTACAAAGGAAGATTAATGCTGTATTTGTCATACCGGCAAGGCTTTTAGAGAATTATCCATTATACAAGGGAGAGTCAGTATTATTTTGTTTGTGACATGAGTAAACATTCCATGGTAGATATTCAATATAATCTACTCAATTCTTGTTATCCTAGAATTTAAGATTAAAATGTTTTCATCTGTCTGTTTCTTCATACATCAGTTGTATCAGCCAGTTGTAAGAAGCTCAGGTACACCGTGTTTAGCCTTCCCAGCATCCAACTAGATGTGAGTTTATCTGAAATGTGCATGGTAATTCCCTTTCTAGCTAGTAGTAATTGGTTCATTTTGGTTTAGTGCTGAAATAACAAATATCACAACCAATAGATGGCACTAGAAGTATTCCAAACATTTTCTATATCATTTCAGTTCCATTCAGTTTGATTATTCCTGACATCAACTGACAATTTATATAGTTAAACTAAAAACAAAGGTGCATTTAGAATATCCATGTTGAAGAAATTCAAATAATTGATTGCTGCACAGGTGTTAGACGTTTCAGTGTCCTAATGCTATGGAAGGTCTTTCTGCTCGCACACATGGACACCTCAATGTGTTATTCAGAGACGCATCCCCACCACCTGCTAGCGTTTCTGGGCTGTCTGTAAGCTCAGTGGATGTGTCTGATGTCTGCACAGATTTTGAGTTTGGTGCTGTTTGCCTGTTCACGTGATCCCAGTGGGAGGGGAATTGGTTTGGAGTGTTAATTAAGTCTTCTCTTTTCGGTTCCTCACCTGGATTTTTCAAAAATCCAACTTAGCAAGTAACCTTTTCATCCTCCATAATAAATGACATCATAAAAATGCTCAATGAAACACACGGAGAAAAGAGAGAATGGATGATGGCCTTTCAACAACAAACTACAGCAAATAAAGTAATCTGCCTGTAACATGGAATTTATTTCCTCTGCATTTAATAGTCATTTGTTGACTTATTTATTTTTATGTCTATGCAAGTTCTCTTTCGTAAATTTATGTGCAATACATGAGTGTATTTTCAAAATTATACACAGATTAATGAGGCAGAAGAGAGTATCAGGTCCTCTGGGCCTTGAGTTACAGGAGGTTGTGAGCCACCATGTGGGTGCTGGGAAGGGAACTTGGGTCCTGTGCAAGAGCAGCAAGCTCTTAACCTATGAGCCATCTCTCCAGCCCTTTTTTTCCTAAATTTCACTAACAGTGGATGTGATGCTCTAGAGTAGGTTAAAAAAATTTGTAGGTGGAATTTGATGGGGATGCTGCATATACAGGTAGCCATGCTAGTACTAAATCTGTATTGTTAAGAAAGATTAAATGGCTGTTTTAATCTTTGCCTTTGTTTTTGTTTTTTTTGGGGGGGGATATTTTGCAGTTATATCAAGTATTCCATGACTCCAAGTGATATTTTCAGAAAAGTATTCTTAGTATAATACAGTGATACAGCACTAAAGACTTTAGCTACTCAACCTACAAATTATGTTATCACCTTTTCAAAACCCTGTCTTAATGCATTGCCTTTAAATCTTTGTTTCATGAATACTCCACACCAAGTGAACCTCACCTTCAGTGAGGGATGGACCACATTTCAATATTTGCTTTCATATAAAAATAAAGCACCTAAGTTATAAATATCTTGATATTTTATTTAAAAATTTCAGGATATCACCATGGAGAAGATGCATGCATACATAAATTTACACTCGTGGGTATTTCATGGTGGTGTCTCTCATGTACATACATCTGAAATGAGACAATGTAGATGCAGGATGAAGCGCAGTGCCTTGCTGTACTTTTGAAGTTCCTACTGTTATGTGCCCTTAAAAACCACAAAATCATGTTCAAAGATTAATTATGTACTTTCAGTGATGACACTATACAAACTCCTCTGTTTCTGTTACTGAGGTCATTCTTTAATATCTGGCTTTAAGAAACTCTCTGTGCTCATGTTCCTCATTCAGAATACTCAGTGCTCTAGCAGCTATTATGTGTGACCACATTCCTTTAACTTTCTTTAGCCACTATCTATAATAGGTGGGGGGTGATCTCTGAAATCCCCTCAGGGAGATCAGAAGCTCTTTTTTTGTGAGCTTTGTGGTATGCAAAATCAAACTAAAACTAAAGCAATTTATTAATGTGTCTAAGGATGTTTGGAATTGCAGTTTAATGGGGGCATATAAAACTTGTCCACAAATCATACTCAGGAACTTCCTAGAACTATGCAAGGGGAAGTCCCTATGGAATAGTGCATACTGTGACATGAGGGTACTTTTATCTTTAATGCAAGAGTATGGCTTTGATGCCTGAAGAGCCCAGAATTGACAGCATTCACTTGATGTTTGCATCATAGTTTCAATGACATTTTCTTCTTCCCCAAGTCATTAGTTTCTCTTTTATAGCAAAGAAAACAACAACAACAGACCACCACTGTCCCGTTTTGCATTTTAGATAAAAAAAAAGGTTACAGCATGGATGGGTGGGTGCTGTGTAATATGAACAACTTGAAATGTTGTTAAGCTTGGTTTGTAGGAAGTAGTTCATCTTAAGAGGAAATAAGGTTGATTGAGAAAGTTTAATTCAGTCAACAACAAAATAAATGTCACCATAGCAGTGGTATTCTTCTATATTGTAAGAAATAGATACATCGGGGATTTACTGTCAAAGCTTTTGTTTGTTTGTTTGATATAGTCTTCTGGGTGGTGAGCTCCACCCTCAGGAGAACAACAAACTATATCTACTGACCTTCAATAAGTTACCAGCTCCTCAAACTTTCAGCCATGTCACTGATGTAACAAATTTATCTACCTCATAGATAAATGTTAAGAACTACATTTAAAATAAATGTGCTTCACATAAAATAATGTGTTGACAATCATGTGGCAGCATTTCAATAAATTAAACCTAGAATTATCTGAGACCCCAAAATTGTACTCCTGGGTATTTATTAAAAATAATTAAAAACAGGTGTTCAAATAAAAACCTATATGTGGATGTGCATAGCTGTACTGTTAAATATAGGTGAAGTAATAAGAACAATTAAATGTGGTATATGCATGCAATGGAAAATTATTCCAAAAGGATGAAATATTGATACCTGTTGTCAGGTGGATGAGTCTTGAAAGCAAGTTAAGTGAACGAAGCTATGAAGAATATCTGCTTATTATATACATTATAGGAAACATCCATATTATGAAAGTCATAGAGAATGAGAGCAAGTTATTGGTTGATAGGGGCTAGGAAACAAGAAAGGTGGGGGGAGACTACTTAGTAGTTGTGAGGGATCCAGTTGTGGTCCTGAGAAAGTTTTGAAACCCTGTAACAACAGAAATGGCTAATGCTACTGAATATGCCTTGATATTTTCACCATTCCCTTATGGACAGTAGGCTAAATACATCTCGGGTGTGCACGGGTTGATAATTTGGGGACTTACTGCTACTAGTTTAGATGCTTTCAATAGCAACGTCTTTTGTAAGTTATTTGATATTAAAAAATGTAAACATCTACCAATAAAATTTTATAAATTTTTTTATTTCTCCTTGTAATTAGGAGACAAAGGTGAGCATTTATTATCAAAGTTACAACTCAGACAAACAGAAACCCTGGCTAAGAGATTGAAAGGTTCACTCCTACCAATCAAATATCCCTGAACCCATTGACCTATTTTAGGACATAAAAATTCTGGTTTTCATAAAGGAAATTATCTTTCATGTAGCCTTACCTAGAACTACTTCAAGTTAAAAATACCTACCACAATCTACACATGCAGTAGCTCATGCACCTATGACCCCAGCAGCCCCTATGTGGAGGTGGCTGCCAGAAACAGGAAAATCTCCAGAAGGCCCTGGGCCAGCTAGCTTCCTCTATATGGCAGGAGGCATCAAGAGAAGCCCTCTCACACAGGTGGAAGGCAAAGATCAGTTCTGAAGTTTGTCTTCTGATGAACGCAGGGCCTTATGGCATGTGTGTGCCTCTCTCCGCATGAACACAAGTAAGTAAACAGGCAAAACAAACACAAATCCAAGCCAAAGAACCAAGTTCTAGGTTACCAAAGTTATATAATAATATTAAGATCAAAGCCCAAGACAGTCAACAAGCACATTTTATATGTCCTTTTTTATTAATTATGTGATAACTGAGGTAAGAAAATATAAAACCTCGTCAATGAGATTTCAAGTGCCAATTCTATGAGTATATTGTACTAGATTATGTGTGTGAGGGGATGCAGTTACCTATAGTCCTCTCCAAACTTGCAATAGAGGCAAGGGGAACACTTATTCACTGCTGGATGGAGGGAAAAATAGTGCTGCTGCCATAGAAGTCAGAATGGGGGTTCCTCAGAAAGCCAGCAATTTATGTGCCACATGGTCCATTCACACTCACATTAACTACAACAATGGAAACAGCCTAGATATCCATGAATGAATGAATGGATAATAAAAACGCGGTATACTTGCACAATGGGTTATTATTCAGCGGTTAAAAAATGAAGTTATGCAATTCTCAAGTCAATGGTTGGAGGGGAAGCCACCAATTGTGAGTGAGGGAACTCCAAGCCAAAAAGACAATTGTACCCATTTGTGGAAGTCAGTTTTGAATCTTCAGATAAACATGTCTTGTTTAGAACACCTGGGGAGGTCAGGAAACTAGTAAGGAGTCACAGGGAAGAGGTGCTTTCCAGGGAGGGAAGATAAAATGCAGTGATGCAGAGTGAGTAATAGAACAGGAAGGGTTAGTTGGGGTAAGGATAGGAGGGAAGGGCAGTTGAGAGAAGACCTGGCTGGATAACTAACACTAAAGACATTCTGAAAAAAGTCATATGAGAAACCACTGCAGAATATATATGTGTATATACATGCATATATATGCATGTATATACACATATATATTCTCACACACACACACACACACACACACACACACACACACACACATATATATATATATATATATGTTAAATGAAGTTAGCCTATGACATAGGGTTCCACAGTCACCCTACTAGAAACTACAGGCTAAAAGTTTAAAAGCCCAGTGTCAGCATTGGGCTACCTCTACTGGAATTGTTGGCCAGTGAAGTCCCACAGACGCCCCCTCCTCCCCACAAAATGCAGGCTATCGCCATTGCTCTTGGTTTCCCTCTAGAACTTGGTGGTAAGACCCTACTGCTGAAGACACCACACCCTTGAGTTATAGAACATGGAGAAATCAAGCTGGAATTGTTCTGGCAGTTTCACCTATACTGTTTAGCTCTCACTGCTGTGTGGCACCATAGGAGAAAATAGATCACCAGTCTTACCTAGCTGTGAACCGAGTGAGCACCAGCCTATCTGATTAGACACCTGTTGTTACAATAGTAGCAAAGATGTCCTAAGAGTAGCCAACCACTTTTTGAATGGATTTAAGGCCCAATCCACAAGATAGAACCCAAACCTAGAACAGTAACTAGGAAGAAGAACCTGTGGGCAGGCAGGTCCTATGTCCTAGGGGAGAACCGATAAGTATTACTCTGCTAATGAGAGAGAAACAGCATTAAACTGACTCCTAATAACTCACGCTCATAGATTAGTGCAGCTCTTACCCCTTGTCATAGAAGCCTCCCTTTTGCAGTAGACAATGATGAACTCAGACCTCAGGAAATAAGTGACTAGGGAGTATTCATCCCTAAACGGCACATCTGTATCACACACCCCTCCTCTGTGGGCTCAGGAATCTTTGTTGAAGAGGGGTAAACATAACTGTAGGAACCACTATTGGTGGATGACTACAGGGACAGGGAAGTTGTGCACAGGTACCTAAGGAAGACGGAACAGCATATGTCATGACCTATGAATCCTCAAGCCAGACAAAGTTTCAGCATGGAGAAGGGAGGTAGGCACAAAGTCCCACCCCAGTCTGAGGAGCTATTGCCAAATGCTCTAAGAAATTTAAAGGAAGATGGGCATTCCAAGTTGCAGTCACCCAAATAAGCAACCAGAAGAATCCAAAGATGTAAAATAACAGTTGTCATCAACCCAGAAAAAAAAATACACGTAGGAAGCTGGATGATGGCCACCAGTTTTAAAACTGTTCATCTCTGCCAATAGTATATCAGAGCTGTGAGCCTCAGAATATGTAAGAAATATGTCTAGTCATTCACAACACTCCCCCAAAGAGGAAAACAACCATTATGAAACTGTTAGGCCAGGAGCCAATCTGTGGGAATTAATGGAAATATTTGGGGATTAAATTCACCAGGGGGGGATGAAGGCATGACAAAATTGTTGGGAAAAAAATTTTTGTTATTAGATATACAAAGTAGCCTGAATTTCCAGGAACAGATGAAGCAACCATTGTTAGGGTACAGATTAGGAGACTTCCCTAGATCCTGAATAAAGGAACTATATAAATGTTGTGCTCACTCACACATCCACAGTTGCTAGACTAACAGCCTTGTTGTCCTCTGTCTACTGGCAAGGGCATGCTGGAGCTGTCTTTAAACACACAATTGCATTCTGTTACCTGTTTATTAGGACTTTTAGCATTGTGCCAGACTGGTGACTTGCATGTGACTAAACGCTTGACCCTTACCTGAGTTAGCTAAAGTTTCTCAATCCCTTTTGACATTTTTTCCCCCTCATCCATTCATTTACTAAGCCCCACACGGATATTAGACATAGTGGCAAATTAAGCAGACTTTATAGGTTTATAAAAATAAAAGTGTGTTCCATAACTTTCAGTTCCTATGGTTTGCCTTATTTTTTTTTTTATTCTCCATGGTAGCATGCCCTATATCACTGCTTCTCAAGTCACAACTTTTCCAATATGTGTCTAGTAAAATTATCAAAGTCAAAATCAGAGGGGAGAAGTGCAATTAAAGTTCAGAAATTAAACTGGCTAAAATAAAAGTTCTGGATTGCTTTTCTGCAGCTCCTGGTTATGTATAGTTTCTTTTTCTTTCCTCCTCCTCCTCCTCCTCCTCCTCCTCCTCCTCCTCCTCCTCCTCCTCCTCTTCCCCCTCCTCTTCCTCTCCTGTCTTCCTCCTCCTCCTCTTCTTCTTCCTCCTTCCCCTTCTCCTCTATCCCCTCCTCCCATCTTCCTCTTTTTCAAGTCTTTAGATGCTCAGAAATAGTTGTGAAAGGAAGGGCCCCCAGGGGGTGGTCATCAGCTCTGCACTGGGGAAGCTAAGTCGGCTTCTCATTAGCGTGGAAAACCATGACTGACTGTACTTAGGGAGGGAGAATTCAACCTAGGTGAGTGAGGGTAGGAGATAACAACTTATTAGCACAAGTAAACCATCTCATTATTTTTGCTGCTTATATCACCCATCTGAAAGCCAGTTGGGGTGCGTGTTCCAATCATCTGTTCTTCCAATGATCCCCTAATCTGACTTGACTTTGTGAATCTTTTAATGTTTATTGATTTATATTTTTTTTAAAGTAAATTCATTTTGGTTAAAGAAAAAAAAAACTCCCATGAATAGGAAAAAGAAATTCATGATAATGATTTTACCCATGGGGTATGTGGATTATTTTCTCTTTGGAATGAGTTTATTGGCAGTGTTCTGACCCCACAATTATACATAGCTTTTGATCCTAATAATCATTTAAAAAATACAAAATGACTTAAATGGCTATCATATAATTAGGTATCTAAATATAAATAAACACATATAAAGTGGGCTGATGTGTGTCAAAGTTACTTCATTTATCAACAAAACGTAATTTATTTTGAGCAAATGATACAAACTCCAAATTGAGATGGTATTTTGGAAACAAATGGAAGAGGATAAAAAGGATAAGGAAAATGCTGGTTTCGAGCCCCCTGGCTGGCTCCATGATGTATGGCTGAGCCTAATGTGAGCTCCTATGTTCAGGGTATCTGCAGTGTAAGAGTAACCCCAGCACAGAGTTAACTCCAGTTAAACCTGGAATAAAAGTACACTCTCTCCAGAGTTAGAGAATTTAGGGTGCAAACAAGGAAGAAAGGGGAAACCAAGAAATGAAATCATTTATGCATGAGATTTTGTAACAGATTAAGCTTCATAAAGCAGCTTGTTTTCCTATAATGTATTTTTTTATTTTTTGAAATTATGATGTAATTAGATCATTTCTCACTCCCCCTTCCCCTCTCCAGCATCGCTCATGCCCTGCCTTGTTGTCTTTCAAATTCATGGCCTATTGTTGTGTAATATATGTGTATGTGTATATATGTATTTATTTATGTATTATGCACACACACATATTCCAAAATACATAAATATAATCGGCTTAGTCCTTGTATTATTATTACACACGTGAACATGCTCTCAGGGCTGACCACATGGTATAAGGTAACCAGTTGAAAGACTTTTTGGGGAAGACCACTTCTCCCCTCTCAGCACTCCCCATTTACCTGTCCTTCTTCATCTACAGATGAAGCCCTCCCAGGTCCCCCACTTTCCATGTTAGCATGTCCATTGGTGTTGCCAAGCACCAAGTTGTTCAAGACTTCTTTGGCTATCCATACTAGCAAAGCTTCATGGGTGTCGCCTCTCTAGCATCTCTAGGGCAGCACAAGCTCACATTAAACTTCCGGTTCCTCTAGCGCTTACACTGTTTCTGCTTCCTCTGGCACACGATCCCCAAGCCTTGGGTGTAGGAGTTGTGTTATAAATGCATCAGTTGGGACTGGCACCACACAGTCTCTTGTGTGGTTTTCTGTAATGGTCTTTGTTGCCAAGTAAAGTTCCACTGGTGAGGGGTGGGAACTACACTTCTCTGTGGGTCCAAGAATAAATATTGAGGATTTAGTTAGGCATTATGCTGGTTTAGTAAAGTAGAAGTTGTGGATTCTCCTCTAACATCTACCACTTCACCAGCCCCCCGGGAGTTGGCTACGTTTCCAGTAGCAGCCACACTGTCCCTCTTGTTGAGCAGGGCTTAAGTTCAGTCAGAGAGCTGTTGGTTACCTCCCCGTTATGCATGCCACTCACATAAAAATTTCGTTTCATTTTTCTTTATAGCTGCATATCAAAAGGTACACTGGAGAAAATATCTATTTCAAACAGTGCTGGGAAGACTGGATGTCCACATGTGGAGAAATAAGATTAGACCCGCATCTTTCACCTTGCACAAAAACTAACTCCAGATGGATCAAGGACCTACGTGTCAAAACTGAAACACTGATGTTGCTAGAAGGAAAGAAGGTGGAGGGTGAGTACCTTATAGGATGTAGACGTATGAAAGTGCTTTCTAAATAAGATCCAATTTTCCCAGGAATTGGGGCCAATAATTGACAAGTAGGACCTCATAAAACTAAAATGCTTCACAGATAAGCAAACATTAATTTAGTGAAGAAGAAGCCTGTAGAATGAGAGAGAATCTTTGCCAGCTACACACTGAGTATTAATATCTAGGATATACAAAGAACTAAAATATAGACTAAAAAGCCCAAATGACACAAAAAACCAAATGATACAATTAAAAAAAAATGGGCCAAGGATATGAACAGAGAGTTCTCAAAAGAAGCAATAAAAATGTCTAAGAAATACTTCAAAAAATGTTTATCATCCCTAACAATTAGAAAAACTGGGAATCAAAACAGCTTTGAGATGCCATCTTACCCCAGTCACTGACTAAATCCAACAAGACAGATAAGTGCTAGAGAGGATGTCTGGAAATGGGGATCCCCATTCACTATTTATGGGGTTGCAAACTGATCCATCCACTCTGTAAATCAGCGTGAAGAATCCCCCAAAAGCTAAGAATAAATCTACCATACAACCAACCCAGATGCACCATTCTTTGACATTTGCCTGGAGGACTCAGCATCCTGCTTCATAGACACGTACTCAGCTATGGCCACTGCACTTAGGAAACAGAAATAACCCAAGTGTCCTTCAACCAACGAATGGATCTAAAGAATGTGGCACAGATACCTTATGGACTACTATTCAGCAGCCTGGTTTTTGCAGAACCAAGATGACTGAGGTGGAAGGAGACAGTAGAAGACTCCAATTTACAGAAAGAAATCTGACAGACACTGGGCTCACTCCAAACATTTCTTTTTCTTCCTCCTTCTCTTCCTCCTCCTCTTCCTCCTCTTCTTCTTCCTCCTCCTCTTCTTCCTCCTCCTCCTCTCCTCTCCTCTTCCTCTCCTGTCTTCCTCTCCCTCCTTCCCCTTCTCTATCTCCTCCCCTCCATCTTCCTCTTTTTTAAGTCTTTAGATGCTCATGAGTAATACCAGTCCAACTGTGGCATTAACCCAGACAGGGGCACATATGACCTTTGACTCATAACCCAAATACACTTAAGTAAAATAATAAAAATTTCTAAGAACAGGACTTGAAGTACAGAAAGATCTCTGCAAATATTGGCTAGTAGTATTATAGCCTTTTATTGTAATTATTAGTATTGCTAGTAGTCTTAACTTTGGAAAAAAGTGACATTTTCTCATGGAAAATATAGTCTTTCTTAAAAATACCAGAATTAATATTAATGGATGACATATAAAGCCACTGGGACAGTGTTAGCCCTTGGGACTCTTTATTATATAGTAAAAATACTCTAATTTTAACAATTATTAAGACCACATAGTAATTGTCTACAGGAGATTGGTTCCAAGACACTATGGATTCTAAAATTCATGTTCACTCAAATCTTTTTACATAAATGGTATATCTACATATAAGTTTTATATTTCCTCTAGTGGACTTTAAATCATATATCGAGATTACTTCTTTGTCTTAATATAGAGTAAACATTATGGAAATGGATGCTGAACTGCTTAGGGAATTACAATGTTTTCAGTATGTATGTTATTCTTTCCCTATTTATTTCCAGTCCCTGCTTAGACTCTGAATATGCAACCTGTTGATAGGGATGGTTGATGGTACATGCAGAATAACTCCCTCAGATGTTGAATTTTGAACATTTCAGAAATGCATTAAAATTTTCGCATGCTCACTTTGAGAAAAATGACACATACATTCAGCAAGAAAAACACAGGGCCGGCTTCTGTTTTAGCATCCAAATTAACAGTGCAAGATAAGCTCTCCTTATCTACATACAACTAAGAACTTGAAGGTCCCTATCTCAGAGATGTGCAAACTGAGTTACAGATGGATTACTTGACTTGATAATGAATTCTGCATGTGACTTTCTCTGGGGGAGGTTTTTTTCTACCCATTTTGGTACAGAGGGTCATGGCAGCCCAGAGGAACATCCCACTCAAATCCCCGTTGAACTACACATCATGGATCACGATGGTAAGCTATTGCTACTCACCTGGGAAGAGTATGTAGCTCAGCATCACACCTCTTTCTCTGTAATGAGTTCAGGCCCATGTGAAGAAGAGTTGGGGGGTTACCCTTACACCTCAGAGGTGTGAGAAGCAACTTTGAGTAACTTCCTCAGCTAACTGTTTTTAAAAGTCAAAAGCAGTTTCTCTTGGATGCATCTGTTAACAAAAGCATAGGCACTGAGTAAGACATAACTCCCCGAGGGCAGGAATATCTTTAATCTTTGTTTTCTGTTACTTATGCAACCACAGTGAAACAGGGTTTTAGTTTAGAAAGTAATAAATAGTCCTTTAATCTGAGGGATAAATGTAAGCAGTCATAGACAAAGAAAATGAACATCAAGGTTAATTAACAAATTTAATTAGCAGTGAGAGCTTTGTGTTTGGCACTTTCCCCTAGAAAGTGGTAATATTATTACCTACCTAACTTTAAAGAGGCTTGGGGACATTTAACCATTTTCTGTAGCTAACAAAGCTAGTGAATTAACCAAGGAGCGCCTGGCAAGCCTTTTCTGCTTCACAGCAGGACGTGTCTGGGGGAACTTTACAGTTATTTACTCTGTCCTTTTTTTTTTTTGCTACCCTGACCTCCAACTAGAACATTCAAGTCAAAACAAGATAGGGATGATGGCAGAACTGTTCCCTGAGTTATCCTCAGCGTACCCAAGCTATTTCTGGTTCATTGCAAACACTTGGTAAACCCTGCTGAATGAAGGCGTGAACTAGGTTGTGGTGATACATTGTGTACCCTAATAAACTTGCCTGAGGATCAGACACAGAGGTCAGGCCGTGGTGGCACACGCCTTTCATCCCAGCCCTTGAGATCTCATGCCTTTGCTTGGGAAGCACACATGCCTTTAATCCCAGGAAGTAATATGGCAGGGCAGAGAAAGGTATATAAGGCATGAGGAAACAGGAACTCACTCTCTTCAGGCTGAGGATTTCGTAGAGGTAAGAACTAGTGACTGGCTGCTCTGCTTCTCTGATCTTTCAGCTTTCACCCTGATATTTGGCTCTGTTTTTATTATTTATTTATTTTTACTAAAAGACCATCTAAGATTTGAACAACACTAGGTGACTGCGTTTGACCCTTAATCAGGTTCTGGTGCCTACATTGTACTTAGTGTACTCTACCTATGAAGCATAACCCAAGGAGGGTGGCACTGTGTATCCTTATCCTAAGGCACCACAGGTGGCTAGCTAACAGTGTCTTCCCTTAGCTTCCTATGGCTGAAGAGATGGTAGATCACGGATGGCCTCCCGGTATGGATTTGACAACACAGAATAGCAGCAAATAATTAGTCTCACAAATTAAATCAGAGTGCGACACCAGAAACAAAAGAAACCCTGGAATTTAAAACAGCTATCCCTTATTTGTTTGCAAACTACTTTAATTTAAGCTTAAAGAACAAAGAGACTCTCAGCATTAGTCCGGACTCGCTGGTTTGCTGTATATCGTGATTTCTCTTGAGATCTTCCTATTATTTCAGAATTGTGAGCTATATGAAGTTAAAATTAGTAAGGGGATTTGAAGCTCTGTGTTTCCCTGCTGGGTTTTCTTTTAACTTGAATAATTTGCATGCACACTCTCAGGGTTTTGATTCAGAAATTTTAATGTAAGTGATGAATTGGTCAGGGTACAGGGATGTTATAAAGCGGAGACTGCAGTTGCGTTACCACAACAGCGCTTCGGTGGGCATCCTCAAGAAATCAAATGAGGACTTGTGACTCCCTCTTGAGTAAGTTTGCTTCAACGGCCCTTGTCTGAAGTCCATGGCACACGGCTCCCTGCTCCTGTGCCTGGACGGCTGCTAAGGCTGCTAACTGTCGTAATTAGTTACGCTGTACTCTCTACTCCGTGCCACTGCTGCTAGGCAGCTTCCATCCACCTGCTACTTTACAGATAAATTTTCATAGAACCTGACCCCATAGCAGCAACGAGAACCCACGAAACCGCCACATTGCTGATGCAAAGTAATCCGGGCCCTGAAAGACGTATGTGAGAAGTGGGCATTCACAGAATGGAAAATATAATTTATATTACTCATGAATGTGTCCAGACTGTTATCCACGGTAGCATTTCAGCAAATGTAAAGTCTGTATCATATATATGTATCTCACAAGGATGCTGTGCCTAGCGATTACCACCCTCTTCACATAGCAAGTCAGAAAGTATAACGCCATTGCACATCACAGTAAATGGCCATGACCGTGGGTTTATTTGCCAATAACTTAGGCATTTTTGTTCTCCGGTTGTTTTGGGACTGGAGAGATGGCTCAGTGGTTAAGGGGACTGGCTCCTCTAATTCTCATTATGCCCATACAATAGCAATAATCTTGCCTGCTTCTAAGAACTCACTAAGACACCTGCTAAGAGTTCCTCTGTTGGAGTGGGAAACCTGTTCTGCCTACATGCCAGGCAACAGAGATTTAGTACCGCGATATACAGTGACAACACACAGCAGGTGGCTTATTTGGAACTGGCCTAGTCTTTTGTTTACTAAGGCTTGCTTCGGGGTTACCTTGAAGATCTGCTTATGAATGTCTTTTTTCTTTTAAAATGTTTTTCAGCTTTTGAGACTATATTATTTCCCCCTTCTTTCACTTTCCTCCCTCCAAACCCTCCCATGTACCACACCACTTTTGTTCTCTTTCACATTAATAAATCTGTGGCTTCTATGTCTTTGATTGCTTTCCTAAGTATATAAAAATAACCTCCTTAGTCAGTACAGTGTAAGCAAAACTGTGTGTATGTCTTCAGGGCTGACCATTTGGTACAGGACAACCAATTGGTGTGTTCTTTCTTGCTTTTGCATTTCTTAGTTGCCTGTAGTTCTTTGTCTAGGATCAAGGGCTCATGGCTTTCCCCCTTCCAGGACTATTAGTATCTTCCTTGTTTAGGTCATGTGTGGCCAGCCATGATGGTGAGGCTTTCTTGGTTTAACTTCTCTGATATTTATAGGAGACAAAATCTTACAGCAAGTTTCATTTTCCTCTGGCTCTTACAATCTTCCTGTCCCCTCATCTACAATGATCTCTGGATACTTTTTGATGATGATGATGTGTCTGATGTTTATCATTTGAGAGTTTTTTTTTTTAAGTAAACATGTGTTTGCATTTTAACCATGTTAAGATATATTTTAGAATACATCTCTCTTTTGGTAACTACATAGGATTGAAGTGGTAAATAAGCGGTTTTTCCTTCATGAAATAAAATGAAACTATGTCTAAAAGTTTTGAAGAGGTAATTGTGGATTATGTCTCTATAACAGAGTCCACTCTTTTAATCATTCGTGATATTCCCTGACACTGATACTCTGTCAGGAAGGAAATATTTATGATCCGTGAGAAGCTGTCATCAGGGACCTCCTATAGCTTTATGCTCATGAACCTTCATGGTTTTAGGGAAAAAAAATCTCGATATTTAAACATCTCGTTTTGCAAGATAATATGACCTAGGGTGATAAAATGTATATAGTCATTGGAATTAGATGGACTCTAAGTTCTATTTATCTTGACTTTTCTTTTTGTTTGTTTGTTTTTGTTTTTCTAGACAGGGTTTCTCTGTGCAACAGCCCTGGCTGTCTTAGAACTACTAGCTCTGTAGACCAGGCTGGTTTCCAACTCTAAGACATCCATCTGCCTCTGCCTCCTGAGTGCTGGGATTAAAGGTGTGAGCCACCACTGCTGGGCTTTTCTTGACTTGTGTTTTACTTTATATGTGTGGATATTTTGCCAGTGTTTATGTCTGGATGTTATGTGAGTACCCAGTGCCCATAGAGTCCAGAAGAAGGCATTAGATCTTCTGGAACTGAAATTATAGATGTTTGTGAGCCCCCATGTATGGGCTGGAATAGTCCCCAGGTCCTCTGAAAATCCAGCCAGTGCTCTTAACCACTGAGTCATCTCTCCAGCATTGACTCTAAGTTGTGACACCAGAATTTCCATGGGTGCTATGGTTTCAAACTCTAGTCCCCATGAGTGCATCAAGCACTTTATGGTTGGAGCCTAAAGAGTCACTTTTAGTTTTCACTTGACCAAAGTCATGGGTGACTCAGAAGGATGTTCTGAGTGGAGGAGCCTCTAAGGTTGATAGTTTCTTGCTTTTTTCCCTTCCTGATCTTGCGCTAACAAGGACAGGCTGGATCAGAATAATGATTCTACAGAAATCACTCTTGGTCATATATTATCATGTAGGATTTTCATCTGCCTCATCACCGGAAATGGCAGCCAGCTGGTATTTTGAAGAACCCTGGGTACTTCTGCATAGCCTGGAACTTGTCTTTCTCAGGAAGTTCATGTTGTACATTGTCCCTGAGTTGGCACTCAGTTCAGAGACAGTTTGACAGAAGAGGATTTAGGGGAGAAAATAGCTTTAGGAGGATTTTCTAAAATTAAATTAATTAATTAATTTACTTATAATTTTTCAGAAAGAAAGCATTCCATTCTCAGACCTCTTGCTTCTTCATTAGGAAGCAGTAAATTTGACCTTCCACAGTGGAGTCTGACTCCTCTGTGTCTGCTGGGTACCACCTTTCTGTAGATGTCACTACATGCAAATTTTGCCTTCTGGTTTTCCTTTCTGATGGAGCTGATCCATATCTTTTCTTCTTGTAATTATTCATATCAAAGATCCAGGCCTGGCTTATTGTGCCATGATGCATTTTGTGGAAACATGATATGATGAAAAGTGATGTTCCAAAATTCTGAATCAATATCACTGTGTCCAGACTTGATTGTTAAATTTGAATTGGAGACTGAGGCTAATTTTTCATTTAGAATGCTAATATGAAAAGTGCTCCGATGAATAATGATGTTGCCAGATCAGAAAATTGTTTCTGGATGTGATGTTCTCTTTTTGTATTTATTTGTTGTGAATGAGTATCAATATGTAACTGAAAACAAATTTCAGATATAGCATGGTCTCTAAATAAATCTATATTTTAAAAATTTGATAAAGAGATGCTAACATAGGCTACTTTATAGTGTTTATCCTTAATGGGTCAATGGTATAGTGTTTATCCTTAAAGGGTCAATGGAGTCAAAGCTTTTTTTTTTTGAGATTATAATATAATTACATCTCTTCCTTCTCTTTCCTCCCTCCAAAACTCCCCATATACCCCTCCTTGTTCTTCATCAAATCTTTGACATATTTTTCACTGTTATTGCATGCATATATGTATATGTATATACGTAATTTCATATGCATGTATTTATATATGTATAGATAATCCTGACTGGTTCAGTTACTTGTACGTATGTTTTCAGGGTTGATCACTAGGAACTGGACAACAATTGTGTGTTCTATCCTAGAGAAAACCACCTCTCCTATTCCTACATTAAAAAAAAATATTAAAAAGTGAAGTCTCTTATTTTAAAAAAACGGCAAAGACAGGAAACTAGTTTAGGAAACTCACATCATACTGGATGAGCGGTGCACTGTGGTTACTAAGTGGGAGAACTCACTTTCACCTCTGTCCTGCTAGATCAAAAGATTTGGCACCTCACTGAAGAACCTTCATATATACATCTAAAAAGTGCAATTCTCCTTTCTACGTTATTCTATTATATTTGATACATAGCTACCAAGTAAATCTTTCCCTTTATTTAGAATACATTTTTTCTCCCACATGACACACCCCGATCATGGTCTTCCCACTCCTCCTATCTCCCCATACCTCACCGCTCCCCTCCACCTTCCTTCTCATCCGGATCTACCCCCATTTTGTCTCTCATTGGGAAATAAATAGGCCTCCAAGGGATAATAATGAAATAA
>CABHPP010130785.1:2796-20008 GCA_902168425.1 Peromyscus attwateri | reverse complement strand
TGTGGCTGTGTGGCTGTGTGGCTGTGTGGCTATGTGGCTGGCCCCTGGCATCCTCCTCTCCTCCTTTTTCGCTCCTCCCTCTTCTCTAGATTTCTACTCCTATTTATTCTCTCTGCCTGCCAGCCCTGCCTGTCCTTTCTGCTGCCTAGCTATTGGCCATTCAGCTCTTTATTACCAATCAGGTGTTTTAAATTTCATTTATTTATTTATTTTATTTTTCGAGACAAGGTTTCTCTGTGTAACAGTCCTGGTTGTTTTGGAACTCACTCTGTAGACCAGGCTGGTCTCGAACTCACAGAGATCTGTCTGACTCTGCCTCCCAAGTGCTGGGATTAAAGACGTGTACCACCACCACCTGGCCCAATCAGGTGTTTTAGACAGGTAAAGTAACACAGCTTTACAGAGTTAAACAAATGCAACATAAAAGAATGTAACACATCTTTGCATCATTAAACAAATATTCCACAGCATAAACAAATGTAACACATCTTAAACTAATATTCCACAGCACAGGGTTAAGAATAAAAAACCTGAAAAGCTGTCGCTGAAAATCCACTCTAATATTTTAAAATGACCAACTATGTATTACATTGGTGGTGCAATGCCATGGGAGAAGCCATTCCAGGTGACTTAGCACAGAAATTTCAATCAACTCCAGCCAGACATCTGTTGCAATAACTCCACACACAAAAGTGAATGGTTTCAGAAGTAAAACTGTGTGTGTGTGTGTGTGTGTGTGTGTGTGTGTGTGTGTGTGTGTGTTGGTGGGTGATGTGGTGCCTTGAAAACATTGTGAATAATGTTGATGCCCTTCTGAATAGGGTTCTAGGGGATGGAAAAAAGAAAACACACAAGTAAGTTAAAGTTAAGTAAAGTCCACAGTCCTGATTTTGATCTAAAGTGGAAGTATGGCTCTCTAATGTATTTTATTTTAAAAGCTACATATTCCTAATGTGACTGAGTAACAGTGGACACCTCAAGTGTTCACTGTTCAGAGAGAACCAGGACATCTTAAGTCTAGAGTTGTACATGAAATGTACAAAGGCTTGCACACAGAGAAACTATCACCTTGTAGGGGAGAAACAGTAGACTCAGCATGCAGAACTGGTTCCTACTGGCCAAAGATGATCAAAAAAGATAGTTGGGCATGATAGATAAACCTGTAATCCCAGCACTCAAGAGGCTGTGACAGAATTTACGATGAGGGAAGTCTAGGCTATATAGCAAGACCCTGACTCAAAAATTAACTTTAAAAAATTAAAGGAAGTGAAATATAAGAAAGTTAGAATGGGGTTATAATTATCAAACATTATATATATATATATATGAAACTGTCAAAGAATAGCATTTTATATAAAGGAAAAATAATTGAGCCGGGCAGTGGTGGCACACGCCTTTAATCCCAGCACTTGGGAGGCAGAGCCAGGTGGATCTCTGTGAGTTCGAGGCCAGCCTGGGCTACCAAGTGAGTTCTAGGCACAAAGAAAGGCACAGAGTTGCACAGAGAAACCCTGTCTCGAAAAACCAAAATAATAATAATAATAATAATAATAATTGAACAGTTGAAAATGATCAAATCCAAGAATTCATCATTCTTAAAAC
Source organism: Peromyscus attwateri (assembly GCA_902168425.1). Taxonomy (NCBI): domain Eukaryota; kingdom Metazoa; phylum Chordata; class Mammalia; order Rodentia; family Cricetidae; genus Peromyscus; species Peromyscus attwateri. The sequence goes on along the minus strand of CABHPP010130785.1, from coordinate 18,406 downwards.
ACTGGGTCTGGAGAGACAGCTCTGCAATTAGGAGCATTTGCTGCACAATCGTGAAGACTGCAGTTCAAATCCATGTAACAAGTTGGGTTCCACAGGCACACCTATAACCTCAGTCTGAGGGAGACGGAGACAGGAGGATTGCTGGGGCTTGCTAGCTTCCAGCTTAGCCCAGAAAACAGGAGCCTCGGGTTCAGGGAGAAACCCTGCCTCACAGGAATAGAGAGTGTTTGAGGAGAACCGTCCGGTGCCCTCCTCTGGCCTCTGTAACATTACCTAATGGGCATGTGCTCATATGTGTGGTACACGCAAGACAACACGCACTCACCAGGGACAGACAACCAAACACCAGCAACTGTTGTCTTTGGAGGATGCTAGAGAACCAGTATTTTAAAACATTTTTAAAAGATACGATTTTTTTTTTTTACCTTTTTTGCATGAACTCTGCCTCCAAGTAACCCAACGGTGTGAAGGGGTCATTCCTCCTTATATAGCATTTCAATTACTAAAGAAGGAGTGATAGGGTCAGAATATCACTAGTTTTAAATTCCTGATGAATTAATAGTTCTAATCAATGGCTATTAATTGCCACTAACATGACAAAAGAGAATCCATAATGTAGGCCCTCCCTGGTGGAGAATTCATGCCAAAGAACCACCCAGATTCAGTCTAGTTGTCCTTTGCTTTATATCTAGTATTCACTTATGAGTGAGTACATACCATGTTTGTCCTTCTGAGTCTGGGTTACCTCACTCAGGATGACATTTTCTAGTTCCACCCATTTGCCTGCAAATTTCATGATGTCATTGTTTTTCTCTGCTGAGTAGTACTCCATTGTGTATATGTACCACATTTTCTTAATCCATTCTTCAGTTGATGGGTATCTAGGTTGTTTCCAGGTTCTGGCTATTATGAATAATGCTGCTATGAACCTAGTTGAGCATGTATCTTTGTGGTATGATTGAGCATTCCTTGGGTATATGCCCAAGAGTGGTATGGCTGGATCTTGAGGTAGATCGATTCCCAATTTTCTAAGAAACGGCCATACTGATTTCCACAGTGGCTGTACATGTTTGCACTCCCACCAACAGTGGAGGAGTGTTCCCTTGCTCTGCATCCTCTCCAACATAGACTTGTTATTAGTGTTTTTGCTCATAGCCATTCTGACAGGTGTAAGGTAGTATCTCAGAGTCGTTTTGATTTGCATTTCTCTGATGACTAATGATGTTGAGCATTCCCTTAAATGTCTTTCAACCATTTGAGATTATTTTGAGAATTCTCTGTTTAGCTCTGTAGCCCATTTTTTAATTGGATTGTTCAGTATTTTGATGTCTAGTTTCTCGAGTTCTTCATATACTTTGGAGATCAGTTCGCTGTCAGATGTGGGGTTGGTGAAGATCTTTTCCCATTCTGTAGGCTGTCTTTTTGTCTTATTGACTGTGTCTTTTGCCCTACAAAAGCTTCTCGGTTTCAAGAGGTCCCATTTATTAATTGTTGTGCTCAGTGTCTGTGCTATTGGTGTTATATTTAGGAAGTGGTCTCTTGTGCCAATGCATTCAAGAGTACTTCCTACTTTCTCTTCTATCAAGTTCAGTGTAACTGGATTTATGTTGAGGTCTTTGATCCACTTGGTCTTGAGTTTTGTGCATGTGGACAGAAATGGATCTATTTGCAATCTTTTACATGTTGACATCCAGTTATGCCAACATCATTTGTTAAAGATACTTTCTTTTTTTCCATTGTATAGTTTTGGCTTCTCTGTCAAAAATCAGGTGTTCATAGGTGTGTGGATTAATGTCAGGGTCTTCAATTCGATTCCATTGGTCCTTTTGTCGGTTTTTATGGCAGTACCAAGCTGTTTTTATTACTATAGCTCTATAGTAGAGCTTGAGGTCAGGGATGAACCACCCAGATTCACCACACACAGCTCTGGTGAGTATGTGAAGGGCTCCACAGAGAAACTGTTAGCATAGTCCAACTCTCATCTGCCCATGTCTGCCACACACAAGCAGCAAAGCACACAAATAAGGTGCATGTGCAGCCCATCAGCTAAAGAACACTAGGTAACTCACCACAATACTCTGGACCTCAACTGGATCACATCAAACAAACTCTAAAAATATTGAGAGACAACTGCAAAAATGTGAAATAGATTTGATAGCATTGAGACTTTATTTTAGTTTTAGGGTAGGTATAAATGTATTGTGCTCAGGTTTTTAAAAGACACACTCTTTTCTATTGTAGATACTGAAATACAGGTTAAGTTAAAACTAGGATTTGATTAAAATACTCCAGGGCTGGGAAGTGGAGTCAGAGACAGTGGATGTGTAGCGGAAAGCGGGTCGGTCTGAGTTGTTTATTATCTAGTGTGGAGTTCAGACTGTGCCCTGCTCTAAGCCATTCCGTGTTGTACAGCACAGTGACTTCAGGCTGTGCCTCATTCTGGGTGACTCCACTTTACTAAGCAAAAGTTGAGCATGAACCATCATGCGCAAACTGATATTATTCCCACAAATAAATGATTAGGTGAGGAGCACATGAGCAATTGGGTATAATAAAAACACACCATAGAAACCATGCCTGAGAACTTCAAACACACAAGACCAATGAAGGATACAACATACTCAATGGATGTCACAGCTCCCAAGTAAGATGCTGTGGCCTGGGCACTGAAAGCCCCAGGGAGCACCTACCAAGACACTGCCTCCTCTTTTCACCCTTAATTGACTTTATCCCCTGTGAGCTCAGGGGTAATCCTCACTGTGGATATCCCACAAGCATTCATGACATTTGTTCTCAACTATGGTCCATCTTTCTTCTTCTGTTGCTTAATCACACAAGTATCCTGGGTTGTGTTCCAAAACTGTTTCCCTATTGTGGCCCAGCTCTGGATGGCTCAGCAGTTATGAGCACTTGCTGTTCTTGCAGAGGACTTGGGTTCGGCTCCCAGCACCCACGTGGCAGCTTACCATTTTTACTTAACCAGTTCCAGGAGATCCAGCACCACCTCCTGGCCTCCATGGGCTTAGGTCGTCACAACCATAACTGTTGGCATTTCCAGTCTCTGAGCTAAATGTAAAAATATGAGAAAGCAGGAAAGGGGGATGAACCATAATACTCTGTTTCTGGAAACATGCATTCTTAAAAAAAGATATTATTTCTTATTCATGTACATACATACCAAAATAAAATGTTATGATTAAATAGAGCATAAAAATAAAGGATTGGAGCCAGACAGTGGTGGTGCACGCCTTTAATCGTAGCACTCAGGAGACAGAGGCAGGTAGATCTCTCTGAGTTCAAGGCCAGTCTGGTTTATACAGTGAGTTCCAGGCCAGCCAGGACTACACAGAGAAACCCTGTCACAAAAAACAAAAAATTTAAAATAAATAAATAAATAAATAAATAAATAATAAAGGACTGGAGCAATGCCCAAGCGATTAGGAGCACTGGATGCTCTTGCAGAGGACCCAGATTCAGCCCAGCACCCACATGGCAGCTCACACCATCTATAAATCCAGTTCCAAGGGATCTAATCCCCTCTTCTGGCCTCTGCAGACACCAGGCTCACACACGGTGCACATGCATGCAGGCAAAACATTCAACAAAACACTCATAAAAATAATTTTTAAAAAACTTTTAATATAAAGCCTATACTCTACAGCTTGGACATACAGAGATCTGTAATGTTTCCTTCGCTGACATTTCTTCATGGTCAGAAGCGGGAATGGAGATGACCTGGGAGACAGTGGTGGACTCCAGCAGGCTTGTCTCAATATATAATTGAGGAGGTACATTTAGGTTCTTAGTTCTTTTCTTACCCCCAACAAGTTAAGACTTAGAAAGCTTTTGTCTTGCCATTATGCAAAAACATGGATGTTGGGTCTGAAGCTAGGCGGTGGCGTCCTGCTGTAGGCCTTCCCACCGCACCCCGTGCACAGCCCTGACAGAAGCTGGATGAAGGGCTTCGGCCCTGCTATCCAATACTGTGGTCACTAAGTATGGATAGTGGCTGGGACTGATCTTGATTTTGTTTTAAATCACAGCATGTCACCAGCGGCTGCTACGGCCCACAGTGCTTTTCTCTTAAATTGCTCCTTTAAGTCAAGGTTTATAAAGCAAGTGTTCATGGGAAACTGACACTGTGGCTCTTTTTAGGAGAAGGATCGTGAGCTGGAAATTAAAAACATCTACACTAATCGAATACTTAAAAATTTACATGAAAAGGAAGACTACCCAAAAGGTATGTTTTAGTCTCTTTTGCTCAAAAATGATTTTTAAGTATCTGGGTATATTTTCCTAATTTACATAGGAAACCTTTCACAGCCACTTGACTGGGCACTGGAATGCATTTTGTGATTGTAGAAATAATGGAGTTGTGAGATACTGTGAAAAAAACGAGCAATGCTCTTGTTCCCACTGGGCTCAGTCCTTTCTGCCCCGACCTCAGATGAAACAAAATGACAGTCAAACGGAGCTCTCTAAGGAGACCTATTAGCCAGTGTGCAGCTTCTGAACATGAAGCTGTTTGAGGTAGATTTTATAACATGTACCTGTGTTTGCCTGCAACATCAATGGACTTAGGCAAATGCTTATAACCATGTAACCATCACTCTGGTCAAAATCACACACACACACACACACACACACACACACACACACACACACACACGGTCCCTCAGGTCTGAGCAGTGATTGATTCCCCTATCACAATAGCGAAGTTTTCATTCTAGAACTCCACAGCTGTAGACGCCCACACAGCGCTGTCCAGCCTGGTGCCCCTGTCCTGCATTTTGCTATATAAAACAACATGTTCTCATAGGCACTGCACCCCTCCCAGCCTCAGGTTCTGCTCAGAGAAGGCACTGTGGAACCCTCACCTCTAGAGCAGTAGAAACAGCCAGGTTTGCTTTCAGAGGCAGCAACCTCCAGTTTCTTGGCCTCCTTCACTCTAGATGATAATCCTGAGTGATGCCTACCAGAAAAGACAGTGTGTCTGCCGTTAACATGAGAATGTTTCCGTGAAGTCTAGTTTCAGTGTTCACGGCTCTTGTTCACGTCATGGACAATCTACTCACCAGGCCTCAGGAGCTCTGACATGGTGTGGCAGCGGCTTGGCCTCTTCGACACCCTTACCAGAGGAACAAAAGAGCAATGTCGACCAAACCAATGCTGCCTCACCCCAGCACCTACTCGGTCTCCCCTAACACTGAGATGCTCATAACCTCTGAGGCCTAGAAACGGCCTCCTGTACTGTGCCTCATGGTTATATTGTATGTTTAAAGGCTACTTCATACTCAAAAGCAGTAAAGCTTGTGAATATAAAATGTTTCTCACATAAAATCTACCTATTTTATAGTTTCTTCAACAAAATCAGTACAAGCAGACAGAAAAAATTTTGTAAATATGAGACACCAGGAAACCCAAAAGTCAGATGTCCCATCTTGGACAACAAAGGTATGAGAACTCTAAAATCTTGCATTATCTAAAAAACGTTTTAACAAAAATAGAATAACTGGCCGGGTACGGTGGCACACACCTTTAGTCCCAACCCTCAGGAGGCAGAGGCAGGTAGATCTCTGTGAGTTCAAGACTAGCCTGAGTTCCAGTACAGCCAGGACTGTTCCATGAGAAACCCTCTCTTTGGGGGAGGGAGGGGAGAGTAACTAAAAGCAGTCATTTGTTGTATATAAAAAACATTGATATTTATTTAAATATATAATTATAAATTTATACTGCTTTTCTAAATTATAGGGTAAAAAGACAACAGGAAGCATTGGTCATAAGGAAAAATCAACTGAAACAAACCATGAAATTTCTTGCTATATGTGTAAACTACCAAAGCAAGAGGAGCCTAAGAGAAAATGTGAAGGTAACTGAACAACTTTAAAATGTCTCCTGCCAGGCACAAGAGGCTTCCAGCTCAGGGCCCACTCAGTGGGCACAAAAGTCATTAGCTCCACAGCCTCCTGTGGGCGAAGCCAAGACAGGAAGAGGTCAGAGAATGGACAGGCTACTCAGAGTGTCCAGACCTCAGTCACCAAGATTAACTTCCAGCTCTTGGGAGCAGCTCAAAGCAAGATATCTCTGTGGGTGTAAGGGGCCTCAGCCAGACAGGCTTAAGGCTGAGCAAAGTTGATCCTCTAGGTCACAGGGCAGGCAAAGCCCTGGCTTCCTTGGTATAGGGGAGCCTGGAGGAAGGGAGTGGGGTGTGTGGGTTGGTCCTGGCCTGGCTGCTGCAGGTATACAGCTGGGATCTCCCAGCATTCCCCACAGGCTCCCCTCACCACCTGCTTCTCCACTGAATATTTGTTCACTAAGCCATGTCCTCATCTTTGCATAGCAAATCTCATTGTCTTAAGAGCACACCGTCTCCTAGAGCTTCTTGGTTCAGGTGGCCGTTGGGCAGACCTGTGCCCTTCATCTGGAATGTCACTCTTGTACCCAAACATAGGTAAAAATTCCAGGTTATCATTTCCCTCAGAACCTTGAAGACTCGGCCACACTGTTTTTATATTTCATCACTGCTAACAGTTGAGTTGGGAGAAGCCGGGAAAGCTGAGCTGGTGAGCAAGCGGGGAGTCCATGCATTTCCCCAGGCCTGAGAGGAGAGCTGAGTAGAGAATCTGGGGCCACATTTGTGCTGTGAAGTCAAAGGGTTAAGTGACAGCTTTGGCCGCGTTCTGCCTCTAGGCTGCTGCGTCTCCCATGCTCGGTGCTCATTTCATCTTTCCACTCACTTTTTTTTTAAAGATTTTATGTATATGGGTATTTTGCCTGCATGTAGAGATATGTATACCACATGCATGCCTAGTGTAGTGGATCCTCTGGAACTAGAGTTACAGACAGTTGTGAGCTGCCATTTGGGTGCTGGGAATTGATCCCGGGTCCTCTAGAGGAGCAGCTGGTGCTCTTAACCATTGAACCATCTCTCCAGCCCTTTCCACTTATTTTTAAGCCCATTTGGAAAATGTATTTGTTCATTTGACAAAGTCTATTTGAGCATATACTATGGTGAGGCATGGTTCTAGGCACATACACACACACACAACCAGCTGCAGCAATAAATGCAAAATACCCTGAGCTCCTGCTGTAGTGTAGAATCATCATTCCCATAAGGCCTCTTGCCCACAGCTGCCCAGGACCCCCAGAGCCGCATGCTCTCCCTCCCAGACTGCTCCTCTGGCATATTTGCAATGCAGCCGTCTGGTTGTGTAGGTTTGTTGTGTGTAGAAACTGCCAATTTACACACCCATCAGTGGGCCATTCCCTCAGCTTCTGGTGGAAATGACTCCTATTTAATGAGTAGAAAGGTTCTTGTGTTAATTGATGTTTAACATATTTTCATACCCTCAAGGGAAGATTTTCTTAGTATTTGTGCATGAATAATCTTTTCCTAACTCCCATTTGGAACAGTCTAGAAGAGCTTATTAACAATGCCCCTTCTGTGTGTTAGTGCCCTGTGTGTATTCACCTCATCTGTCATTTCAGTGGCTTGTCTGGAGTCTGAAATGGAGACCCACTGAGGTTTTTCTCTGTCTGGGGCTGGTTGGTTTTATGGAGCTGGGGCATCAAACGCGGCACCTTAGGCATGCTAGGCAAGTACTCTATTACTGAGCTACACTCTCAGCCCCAAACACATCGGTGAAGGCCGGGGCAGGCCACCATGTTTTCTTCCGCCCCAGACACCTGTCTCAGCCCCTCAGTGCTGAGGGTACAGTCTGGCACGGCCATGTCCCAGCTTTGGAATTTTGCTTTCTAGTGTATGGAACTCAGGCCCTCAGCCACTGCACCACGGGGGTAGGAGTGCTTCTAAAATCGACTTCTTGTTTGAGGGCACTTAATCTTAATCTCAATTTTTTTTTCTGCGTTTTGTTTGTTTGTTTTTCGAGACAGGGTTTCTCTGTATAGCTTTGGTGCCTGTCCTGATCTCACTCTGTAGACCAGGCTGGCCTTGAACTCACAGAGATCCTCCTGGCTCTGCCTCCCAAGTGCTGGGACTAAAGGCGTGCGCCACCACCGCCTGGCTAATCTTACTCTTTCTAATGCAGATCTATCAAAGGAGGTTGAACACCCAAAACCACAAGCCTCTCTGGAAACTATTAGGAGGCAAGAAGAGAAAAGGGAAGATCAAGAAAAGAAAGTCATCCCACCAGAAGTCGAGCCAATTACAAGGGGAAGCGAGGCCCCCGCAGATGCAGAGGGCGAGGTCCCGGCCAGGGAAGTGGCTGAGGTGGGCGAGGTGATCGAGGTGGGAGAGGCCGATGATATGGAGCACGGGCAGGGCGTTGGCAAGACCCCTCGGCCACGAAAGCACTACTCCTTCACCGAGGCCACCGAGAACCTGCACCACGGGCTGCCCACGTCCTGCGGGCAGGCCTCGGGCAGCCCACGTTGCCGCCACGGTGTGAACAAGCACCGCAGTGACCAGGAGCTGCGGCTGGAGTCTGCCGGCTACGAGCCCTCATTCGGCAAGGCTGCCAGGGCCAAAGCCAAGGAGACGGCGTTCCGGGACAAGAAGAACAGCCTCATGGAGGAGCTGTTCGGCACAGGCTTAGCGGACAGGGATGACCCCACCAATGGCGAGGCGGCCAGCAAAGCCCAGCAGCTCGGGCCTGGCCAGGCCTCCGCCAGCAACGCCTTCGGGGACTCCAGAGCCACTGTGGTGCGGTCCATCCAGGCCTCACCCACCGAAGGAAACAGGAAAACAGTTATTTAAATGCAACAGTAGCCTAATACATTCTAGTTTATATACTAGTTACATGCCTTTAATCTTATTTACCATGTGAGGGCTTACATAGTGTCTGTTTTAGTACTTCGGTGGGCTGTGGGTAATTTGGGTAATTTGTTTATTGCTATCTAATAAAATAATCCACTGTATCTTGATCAATGGTAACATTTTAAATACAAACTTGCATCTCTATTATGAAGGCAGAACATGTCCACTCTTTTCAGGAAGACCAGCTTATTACAGAGCTTGGAGATCTGGGACTCACAGCGACTCTTGGTCAGCAGGACTGTTGTCAAAACTGCTTGGAAGCACTGGCCAGCAAGATCGCCAGCACTCAAAAGAGATAGTACAGAGGTTCAAGTGTGGCCTCGCGAGTCACTGCTGCTGGTCTCTTGCTCAGCTGAGCTGCAAACATCTAAATGGCCTGCCTGCCTTTGTGAGCCACTCTGTGCCTGTATAGGAGTCTCTATTTTTTGTTGTCGAGATTTATTATTTTGTTACATAATGACCTTTTCTCTTAATCTTGTTCTAAAACAACTGTATGCTCAAGCTAGCTGCTCAGGACTAACCGTTTTTGTTGGAGCTATAAAGAATCTGAATTCCCAGCCTACACTGTGTAACTTGCCTTCATTTAGCTGTAAGAGCAACTTATTCCTTATCTGGAATCAGCCACATTGTCTCCAAATGTTTATGGGCTAGTGTATATTAACACTTTTAAAACTGTGAACAAGGGCTAAGCATGGCCCAATGGTTAGTGCCTGCTGGGGGGTGCTGCTGGGTACGCTGCTCTCACCTGTGTCAACAAGAGGCAGAGGCAGGGTGATCTGAGTCTGGGCCAGCCTGGTCGTCATGGTGAGTTCCAGGGCAGCCAGGGCTGCACAGTAAGACCCTGCCTCAAAAAAAAATTAAAATTAAAAAAATAATAATAATGATTTTGGTTTTTCAGATTTTTTTCCTTTTATAATTTTTTAAACTGCATACACACCAACATTCATAAACATGGACCATCTGGAGAACCCCGAGAAGCAGGAAACTGGAGCCTGGGGAACCACAGCAGGGCAGGAAAACAAAACGTACTTTCTGCTGCACCTCTTCCTCGTTAGTCCAATGTTTATTACTGTATTATTAATACAATTCTGGGGGAGAGACATGGTGATGTGCCCCACTCAGTCTTAACATTGTACACACGGGGAACACTAACAGTCTTACACACATTATGCATGTGGGGGCACTGACATTTGAGAACAAACTAACCCTTTTGTCACCTTTTTCCTGCAGGGTCAGTCGGAATCACACACCCTTTGAGAGGCTTATGGTCTGGACACCAACTCTGGCTGCCTAAATGATGCACCATTCCAGATTGCAGCTCACTACAAAAAGGACCAAGGTGCATCCCTTCCCCTCCGAGTGCTGAATCCCTGGAATGAGCCGGACTCTGCAGCTTCCAGTGCCGTTCCAACCTCCTCTGTAGTCCAAGTGTTTCCTGTGTGGGGAGGATGCCGGAGCTGGTGGGCAGGTCCACTTTGTCTACGCATACTGCTGCACTCCATCTGTGCCCTTTATAGCCAAGTAACCTTGGTACCATGAATCTACAGGGTCTGCTGCATTTAAATCAGTGGACCCTCAAGCCTGCTCTGGTGGTACTCCATCTGACAACAGACCAAAGTGCCACACTCAGCCTGTTCACAGTACAGTCAGTCAAAAAAAAAAAACACACTATTTATGAGCTCGTTAGGAAACATAACAATATAAATATGATCCTTCAAAACCCAGTGCTATGCCTTTGATCCCAGAAAGTGGGAGACAGAGACAAGAGGATCTCTATAAGTTCCAGGTCAGCCTGGTCCAGGGAGTCCCAGGACAATCGGAGCTCTGCAGAGACATGTGACAGCAGTAGCTTTTCTGTGCTCTGGTCCCCAGAGTCCAGGACCACAGCTGGCAAATACTGTAACTAGGAAAAGTGCTTCAAAAACAGACTTGGAGCTAGGTGTAGCAGCATACACCTTTAATCCCAGTATTTGGGAGATAGAGGCAGGTGGATCTCTGTAGGTTCAAGGCCAGCCTGGTCTATGTACAGAATTCTAGGACAGCCAGGACTACATTGAGAGACTATGTCTCAAAAGAACAAAAACAAAAACACCCAGACTTGGCAGAACTCTGCCTTGTAACTTCATGACCAAATGAGTCTCGGTTCAAATGAACTGATCGGACCCCACCTTGCTTAACTCTGTTCCACACTATACAGCATAAAGACCCAATGCTTTAAAGACATACTTCATTTGAAAGGCTTTAAATAAAAACAATATAACGTGGTCTCATGGACACACATAGGAACCACTATGAAAAATTAACAGGCTTAGCTACATGGTGATGCTTTTCACACATTTACACACTGACCCTGGCCCAGCAAATGTCATTTAAACAAGAGGACCAGGACAAGCAGCATTCCCTGGTGTCACTTTCAGCTGAACCTCATGAATTAAAAAGCAGAGTTCTAGTAGTGATATTTTTTCTAATTTTCTTTTCTTAAAAAAAAAGGGGGGGGGGTTCTAAAATTAAAAACGGCACTATTGGAGTTGTTAGAAAAGTCTTGGCAGCTGGCAACATAACAAACCATGCCCAGAGCAAGTGCCAGCATGCAAATGCCACCTGATGGTTCACAGTTCATATGGATCCAAAACTACGTCAGCGATACGCAAGTGTCATAACTGGTCTCTTTCTGGCTCAGTGACAACAAGTGTAGGAAATCCTGACTCAGACAAGACTCCCAGGTGAAGAACAAAAGCAAATATGTTCCCAAACACAAAAGCAAGCCCCTGTGGACGTCTGTGCAATCAGCTCTTCACCCTATGGAAATCCTTTCTGCACAGTCTTATAGCTGCACATCTCCCCTCAGCTGAAAGGGTGGAGGACAATAGCCACAACTTTGTTACAGACTAAAATCCAACAGGTGATTCCGATTCCACCTAAAAGAAAGAAACTCATGTCAGAGGATACATCAACGCACAGGGAGGAAGGTGCTGAGGGGTAAGAAAAGGACCTCATGGCTAGAGATCACACACGGTGCACTGTGCACCAGGCTGGACCACCCTGAACAGACACAGTCCTGTATCCCTTTGCTGCCAGAGATGTCCCTGGGTATGTAACAGACTGTAAGAACACCCTGTACCACTATTTCTGTTTCACGTCCCTAAAACAAGCACTAAAAAGCTGGGGGGGGGGGGGGGGGGGGGGGGGGGGGGGGGGCTGACAGAGCACAGCTGAACTGAAGGTCTTTCAGTGATGTATTTCACTACAGTATCATCACACATCAGAACCTATGACCGGCAAGAACATACACTTTGTTTTTTTACAGGCTCTTACACTTAGTCCACAATGGCCTTGAACCTGCAGCAACCCACCGGCTTTGGCCTCCCAGAGGCTGGAATCACAGGCATGATGAGCCACCACATCCAGCAGTATTATCTCTACTAGTAAAAATCAGGACCTGAGAAAGTGTCCTAACAGGAAAATTCAAATAACAAGAAAATTCTTTGCCAAAAAAATTTACTGACAGAGTGCTATGACCTACATGTTTGCACCCTAAGTCACATGCTTAAGTCCTGACCTGGGGACAGCATCAGTCAGGGCCTTTGGGAGAGGCTGAGGTCATGGGTCAGCCTTAGGAAGAAGCTTACACGGTACAGTGTTAACATTTCCTCCTCCTACCCAAGGACCCTTGAGAGGGTGCCATTTGTCAATCACAAAATGAGTCCTAATGATACCAATGTATGGCACCTTCACCTTGGATTCCAGTCATCAGGAGCAGATCTGTTTAAGCTACCTGCTGTGGAACAATCTTTGTACACTGTAAATACGTGCTGCTCTCACTGTTAATAAAAGCTGATTGGCTGGTAGCCAGGCAGGAAGGCTAGGCAGGGCAACCAAACTAAGGACGCTGGGAGGAGGGAGGGTGGGTCACCAGTCAGACACACAAAATGGGACAGAGTAAAAGCCACCAGCCTTGGGGCAGCACAGATTAATAGAAATGGGCTAAGCTGTAAGAGCTAGTTAGTAACAAGCCTGAGCTATCGGCCAAGCATTGATAATTAATATTAAGCCTCTGTGTTGACTTTGGAGTGAGTGGTTGGACAGGAAAACTCTGCCTACAGTTACCCACTGTGGTATTTTATTATAGTAGCCTGAACATAAGAGACACACCAGCAAATGGAAAGGGCATAAAATGATTCAAACCAGGTTACCTTGACCATTTTAAAACAGATGGCAAAGACAGACTGGAAGAAACAGACCACAACTGGGGTTATCTGTAACTGGCAGGATTCCCCCCCACACCACCCCCACCACCCCCACCCCGCTTTTTCTAAGTAGCCTCTGGCTGGTCTGCAACTCCCTATGTAAACCAAGTGGGCCTTGAACTAACAGAGATCCTCCTGCCTGTCTCCTGAGTGCTAGACTAAAAGTACACACACAAGGCAACTGGCATGATTCTTTAAAATTTGTTCCTGTCGCCAGGGCATGGAGGAGCACATCTTTAATCCCAGCAGTACTGGGAAGGCAGAGGCAGGCAGATCTCTGTGAGCTTGAGGCCAGCCTGTTCTACAATCAAGTTCCAGGCCAATAAGGGCCACACAGTGAAACCCTGTCTCAACCATCCCTCAACCCAAAAACATATTCCTACGTGTCTGTTCATTCTTCAATGACACGAACAACCTCTAACATCCAAAGCAACAGCCAACAGCAGCAAGTTACTCAGTGTGGCAGCCACAGGGAGGAGAAGGTGGCCTCTGAGTGCCGGGGCTGCAACTCTGCTCCTGCGCATTCTAGTGACCTGCAAGCAGCTTCTCTAGACTCCAAAAGGCTGAGATGGGGGGGGGAAGGGGGGGAGGCTTGCTAAGAGGACAGTGAGGACAACACCAGGCGGTCTAACCTCCCACCACACACCTCTACCACCTACCTGCTACTCGAGTAGGAAAGGCTACCAGACGGTCTAGCGGGGTGATCCACTTGCTAGGCACCACAGCCACAGGGACGGAGTAGTACTTCCAAATGAGCGAGACCATCAATGCTGCCTAGAGAAAAATGCGGTGAGTGGGAGCATCACACCCTACCTAGTCAGTCCTCGCAGTGAACACACACACACACACACGCACACGCACACGCACACGCACACGCACACGAGCAGAAAAAGGAAAGAAGCAAACAGCTGTCCAGAGCCCAGGCGACACCACACACTTACTTGCAGTACATAGAAAGCAACGCTTATGAACCATTTGATCTTGGCCAACTGAGCTGTCCGTGCTTTCACTGAAAGAAAGATGGTGAACCATGAACTAATCCTGCAAAGTTGAGAAAATACCCAAACACACAGAAGTGTTATTTTCCCTTATAAAACATCTTCTAACTATAAATGAAATCATCGATATACTCAGAAACACCAAACAGGACAAAGTACAACACACAGTATGAAATGCCATGACGAAGCTCCTTATCTGAACGCTAACTCACAAAATTTACAAAGTTGCATCACTAGGCCATCATTAAAGTACAAGCCTACTCAGGCTGCACCCTGGACTCCCTGCAAGCCACTCATCAGACTCCTCCTAATGCACCTGCCGCCTACCAACAGGACTAAACACCATCTCCATTTTGTAACCTCCAGCAGGAGTCCAGCTCTCCCAGGCCTACACAGGCCCCTGTTAGTTCTACAGTATGTAACCTGCTCCACCTTACACAGCCCAGCAGAGCCTCTCAGGACACACTGTTGTCTGGAGGGGTGTGTGTGTGTGTGTGTGTGTGTGTGTGTGTGTGAGAGAGAGAGAGAGACAGACAGAGACAGAGACACACAGACACAGAGACAGAGTGTGTGTGTGTGTGTGTGTGTGTGTGTGTGTGTGTGTGTCTCACTATGTATCCCTGGCTAGTCTGAAACTCACCATGTAGACCAGGCTGGCCTTGAATTCAGAGACCTGCCTGACTCTGCCTCAGAGTACCAGGACTCAAGTGTGCACCATCCTTGGTGCAGGAGCTGCTCCTTGACATCTCCACACTGTGGGCATGCTCCTGAGAGTGAGACAAAGTACCCTGGACCCACTGTGTGATCTCTATCTGGACTTCCCTCAGCAAATGCCAAACTTGAAAATGAAAATCTAGAGGATGAAGAATCTACGATGATTTCTACAGGACGCAAATGTTGACCAGCAAAGAGGGAGAAGTGAAGTTACTGTGGAAGATTCTCTATACAACTACAAGGTCTGGTCACTATGCAGCCATCTAGGAAGCAAAGAATGCCCCTCAAATCCATACACCAACGCCCTCCCCAAATCAGCCCTCATGACGCCTGCCACGTCACGGCTGACTGCAGGGGAAGTACCGTGAGTTTTGAGTTTGTCCGTCATTTTGTTGATCTTCCTTTCCAGCCGGGCATATCTAGCAAATTCATCCATCATGTTCACAGTGGACAGCTCCTGCTTCATGTCCTGGATCTCTGCCCTCATCTGTGACTCCTGCTCTGCATCCTTCTGCAACACCCTGGAAACCTGGCAGGGAGGAGGCCGGCATCAGTGTCCTTCCACGTTCTAGCTCTAACGTGGGGACCTGTATGTGCTCACTGAGACCCAGCCATTTAACTCTATGGACCCCCTACAGGCTTGAGCCTAAGACAGGCTTTCCGACAGGCTCAGCTGCCACATGGTTTAGGGGTGCAGGAAGACACTGGGGGAGTCTTATAAAACAGAAACAGCCCTGTAGTCAAACCAGAGCAGGACAACAGCAGCCACCAGGTGGCACCCACCACTCTCAGAGCTGTCAGGAGGTGGAGTGCAGAAAGGCACCTCTTCATCAGATGGAAGCGTACACCAGTGTGAGACGCAGCAACACAGCACT
>CABHPP010130784.1:15729-41347 GCA_902168425.1 Peromyscus attwateri | reverse complement strand
AACTGTACAGACTGAAGGACAACACTAACTGTACAGACTGAAGGACAGTGCTAACTGTACAGACTGAAGGACAGCGCTAACTGTACAGACTGAAGGAAGTATACTGTAAGGAAGCAGTAAGAGAGAAACAGCAACTCATATACAAAAGCAGGGCTATGAGAATAACAATAGATTATTCAACTGAAACTTTAAAAACCAGAAGAGCCTGGACAAATGTATTTCCAGGTCAGAAAGGCAGTTAATTGCTAACCCAGGCTACTATACCCAGTAAAGGTCTTGATTATAATTGAAGGAAAAATAAAAATGTTCCATGATAAAAATAGGCTTAAAAGAATTTGTGACGACTAAGCCAGCTGTATAGAAGATACATGAAGGAATCCTTCAGACTGAAGAGGAAAACAAATCTGCCCATGAGGCCACAGGAAATAATAAACCACACTAGAATAATAGCAAGAGAGGAAGAAGGGGGAAAAAAACCCCAAACACTGCAAAGCCAACAAAATGGCAGGAATCAATAAACAACTTCAATAATAGCTCAGAATATTGATGGTCTCATCCCCCAATGAAAAGACCAAACTACTAGGTTGGATAAAAAAAAAAAAAAAAAAAAAAAAAAAAAAAAGCAGGAATCATCCATTTGTTACCTCCCAGAAACTCACCTCACCACAAAAGGCATATACTAACGACCTCAGATGATGATGTGGGGGAGGTATTTTAAGCAAATGGACCTAGGAAATAAGCAGGTTTTGCTGCTCTGTTATCTGACAAAATAGTCATCAACCCCAAACTCGTGAGGAAAGAGCTAAAGGCTAATTGATACAGACTAGGGGAAGAATCCATCAAGAGGCCATTGCAATGCTAACTATAGACAACCACAGCACAGTTGCAACTAATTTCATAAAAATAAGTACTATTAGATGTAAAGCCACAGATTAAGCCTAGGACAATAGCAGTGGGAGACTTCAATACACAAGTCTCACTCCTTGACAGAGTGTCCCACAAGAGTTAGAATGGCATCATGGATCAAATGGACTTAATAGATACCCACAGAACATTCCTCCAAACGCTTCAGAGTGCACACTCTTCTTGGCAGCCCATGAAGCTTTCTCTAAAACAGATTGTCATGTCAGGACACAAAGCAAGTCCCCAAAAATACAGGAAAGATGAAGTAATCTGTTGCATCCCACCTGATCCTGGTGAAATAAGATTACCAACCAATAGCAGGAGAGATTCTAGAACATATACAAACTCATGGAAATTGACCAATAGACTACTGAATAAGGACTGGGTCCTTGAGGAAATCAAGAAGGAAATAAAAACAAATCCTAGACACAAATGAAAATGAAAGGACATCATATCAAAACCTACGGGCTACATTGAAAGCCGTGCTGTGAGGAAGGGACGTTAAGAAATCAGAGAGCACTGGAGTAGCCCAGTTGTGTCCCTAGCCCTGTTCTTTAAGATGCAATCCAAACAGCTTCCTCCCTGAGGTATACTGTTCACATTTATACTTTACCCCGTCTCATGTCCATTTTTTCTCAATCACTGAGGTTCTTGACAAAAAGACAACCTTACACTTCTTATATTGCTGGTAGCCTTCAATATTCTCCCCCTCATTAACTAGGTAAGAAGTCGTATGTAAGGCTCTTCCCCTTAGGCATGTTGTCCATGGAGTTAATTTTGGGTTGTAGTGTAAGAGGAAAGAAAACATGACAGTCTCCTGTTTTGGCACTAGGAGGAAATCAATGGCAGCAAATCTAAGGGCTCAGCTCTGTTAAATTGTTCCATATAACCAGTCCTGACTCTACTACCACACTATATTTGTTACCATGGCTTTTTAGTACATTTTGAAATCAGGAAATACAAGTTCTACTTTGTTCTCTTTCCAGATTGTTTTGCCCCTTCTGAGTCCTTTCTGTTTCCATAAGAATTTTAAGAGCTGCCTGTCAGTTTCTACAGAAAAACCCATTGAGATTTTTACCAGTGGGGATTGTGTTGTACAGATCAATTTTGGGAGAACTGCCAGGTTAATAATACTGAAGCTTCAATTCTGTAAGTGTAGAGCATTTCTTTATTTAGTACTTTCTTAGTTTCCCTCAGGAATGTTTTGCATTTTTTTTTTTTTGCATACCTGTCTTCCATTTCTTTTGGTAAATTTACTTCTAAGTGTTTTAAATCTTTTTGATGTCATTATGAATGTAATTTCTTTCTTAATTTGACTTCTGTATCACTCATTGCTTGTATATCGAAAAGGGATTAATTTTTGTATATTTCTCTTGTTTCTTGCGGCCTTGCTCTATTCATTTTATTAGTTCTAGGAAATTCCTGTTTTGATATTACCTGAGTATTTTCAGCATATAGGATCATGGAGTCTGACCACTTTAACATTTTGAAAATGATTTAAACAGGTAGGCTGAACCTCTAGGAGAGGAGACTACATCCAAAACAACACAACATTGGATGACACTGAAACACACCACTCTTTGCTTCTCACTTGACTTCAGTAAAGTGGAGGCAAAGAGGGGAAAGGAGAAACAATGTGTGTTGAGTGAGAGGGTCCCCAGGGAAGCCAGCAGAACTCTTAAGAAATTGAAATGCTATGTGCCAGTTTCCTCCCCAAAGACCAGAGCTGCCTGTCAACCAGCACCTGGAGGAAGCATGGCGGGGTGCAGCTTCACACCCAGGATCCTCCATGTCATCATGCACAGAACTCCTGGGCTCCTTGACCAGCTCAGGATTCCTCTGCCTCAGGCTATCCCATGGGTGTTCTCTGCTTACCTGTAAGCCACATGCACTGCCCTTCTTGGGAAGGTCAACCTTGAGTATTAAATGACATGAAAGGAAAGTTGCAGGTGGCAGGACAATCATAGTTGCAGGGAATATTTACTATCAGCTTAGCTCTTATGGAAGAATCTAGAAACTTATCAGTATTAACAGTGAGCTTGCCTAGCAGAGCTGGGTAGCCATGGAGAAAGTGAAATTCCCCACCCTTCAATGATACATAGATCACCCTGCAAACTTCCCCTTCCCTATCTTGCTGGGCATGAGGTGGAGGTGAGAGGAAGTGGACCATGGATCAGGATGTCACAGATTCTTCAGATGAGGGCATGGATGCTTTTGCTCAGTGAGCTTTGAGAAAAACCATGTTCATGTTTGCTTTTATGAAAGAGTAAGGCTTAGACACAAAGAAAGGAGTTGGAGATGTATCTAACTTTGTAAGGAGGGACATGACAGAGAAAAGAAGGAAGGAAGGAAGGAAGGAAGGAAGGAAGGAAGGAAGGAAGGAAAGAGGGAGGGAGGGAGGGAGGGAGGGAGGGAGGGAGAGAGAGAGAGAGAGAGAGAGAGAGAGAGAGAGAGAGAGGGAGGGAGAGAAAGAAAGAAAGCAAGCCAGCCACAAGAAGTCACCTTTGGAACTAAAAGGGACAATGTGGGGAATGAGAAGGAA
The DNA here is from genome assembly GCA_902168425.1 of Peromyscus attwateri. Lineage (NCBI taxonomy): Eukaryota > Metazoa > Chordata > Mammalia > Rodentia > Cricetidae > Peromyscus > Peromyscus attwateri. The sequence continues at coordinate 37,902 of CABHPP010130784.1, read as the reverse complement.
ACAAGCCCTTTCTTCCCCCACCCCGGGGTCACACCTAACATTACATAATCTATCCAGCTCCCAGGGGAGGGGCAAGGAGAGAGCGCGCTCACAGGGAAGGTAGGAAAAGAATCCAGAACACTAGACATAATGTTTCCCCTACACTGCACCCCACAAGGTTTAAACTTATTCAACCCCAAGGTGATTGTCGAAATTGGACACCTCCTAATGAGCAGAACACTGGAGACTAGGTGTGCCAGGGCACAGGCATGCAGAGACGGCTCGGCAAATAAACCCTCGGCCGGCTTCTCACGGCTTGGGGATTAGAGAAGAGTGTTTACTTCAATTTCATAAACTCTACAATCACAAAGGGCCCAGAAGAAATTACCAGGGCTTGAGTCTTGGTGGTAGTGCCTCTGCCAAGCTTTCTTAGGTTGGTTCTTTTCTTGTGAAAGGCAAACACGATTTAAGGGAAATGACTTTACAGATATGGGGAGGAGCATGGCCCCGGTCACACCATGGACAGGGCCATGAGAGCGGAGTGAGAGGCCAATGGAGGACATGCTCCCAGTGCTGCATGGGCATCCAGTCTCCCCACTGGGCAGTAGGCAGTGCGATTTTCCTCCACCCTTCTGCATTGGCCATGATTAATGGCTTCAGGCATTTCTCAGGGAACCTATGTAGACAGCACTGTGCTGGTTACTTAGACAGAAAGACCTGCCCTGGTCTTTGTCCCAAGAATCATATAGTTATATGGGGAAATAGGAATCACATATAATCTATTGTAGACCTCGCTGCATGTGAGGATACATGCCTTCTCTAATCCCAGAGCATGGGAAGATGAGACAGGAAGATCACAGGTTCAAGGCCAGATTGGGCTGAGAAATCCTTTCTCAAAACAAAACACAAAACCCTGTTGCAAATCTTAATATCGGATTTCATTAAAGGCCAATAAGAAGTATCAGACTAGGACTCTCAGGTCTGCAACAGGTAGAACTCAGATGTTTTTACAGTGGGAATGCAGGGGGAAGTTCTGTACCCCTGGAACACGGACTCCAGTAAGAAGACCACCACCCTAGAGCTATAACAACAACAGAAGGTCCCTCACAAGGTACCACAAGTCCCTCTCCCCTGAACAGAGGACCTTGCAAGAACGATTCAGCCAACTGAACTCTTTACTCTCAAAGTAAGCTGCCTAAAAGCTGGACTCTGGTCTAGGCTCACAGCTGGCTGGGTAGGCTCACGTGGATGTATGGCTTTGCATCAATCTGACACATGCTGCCCTGTTTCCCGCTGCCCTACCTCAGACCACTTAAGTGAACAGGGGTTTAAAGGATTTGTAGGCCTAAGAGACACAGGGTCCCGTGCCTTGTGGGACTAGAGAGAACCCGGCAGCATTCGCCTAGAAGGGTGGGAGCCTTCTTTGCAACCTGTGGTATATAATGTTAGTGGGGTCTCAGGAGATGTGCCCAAGCCACTGAGATTACCAAATAGGGCAGGAGATGAAGTATGGGAAAGCCTAAGAAGGGTGAATTTGGAAAATCTTGCCTCGAACAGTCCAGATGAGAAAAAGGGGGCCTTATTTCTTCCTCTGCCCTTCTAACTCTTACTCCCAAGAGGAGACAACTAAACTCCAATTGATCCTTTATGGAACATCTCCTACGTAGGTGGGATATCAGCACAGGAGACTCACTGCAACCAAGGTCTGGCCCAATTCTATACCCCAGGATTTGTGCCACAGGAAGGTTTGAGAGTAAAGAGTTCATTATCTCTGGAATGGAGAAAGAAAGAGCAAGCCCATTGTGGTACACATGGTAATACACATCTTCATCCTATTGGTCCATGGGATACATCTTCAATTTTAGTACCAGGAAGGCTGAGGCAGGAAGATCACATGATGAAGGTTAGCCTGGGCTACATAGAGAGACCTTGGGGAGGAAGGGAGAAGGAAAGACAGAGAAAGGGAGGGAAGGAAAGGAAGATGGGGAGAAGAGAGGAGAGGTGAGAGAGACAGAGACAGAGACAGACAGACAGAGTGAGATGGGTCCTGTACGTACTTCCTCAGGTAGATAAGTTTCTTGGTACACTGCCCAGGGCCTTTTACGTTAAAAGCGCAACACACTTCCCAAAGACAGAGGTCATGTCACACACCGGCTAGGTACTTTTCCTTGGCCAGATTGAGAGCTGACAGGACCCTCACACAGGTCTTATCACTCTTAGCCATGATCTGCCCATCATCCGACTCCCCTCAGAGAAGGACCGCGTGTTAGGCCAACAAGTCATCCAGGCCAATGGGAAAGACCTCAACCATGGCATACCTGCTTCTGTGCCGAGAAGCAGAGGTGGCGAAAGGAGGCGTGTTAAAAGACATTGACTTGGAACCAGCGAGATGATTCAGTAGGGAAGGTGCTCGCTGTGCATGCATTTAGACCCCCAGCACCCACAGGGGAAGCTAGGCATGGTGGCATGCTGGGGGGACAGAGACAAGAGGATCCCAGGAGCTTCCTGGCCAGCTTGTCTTCCTGAATCAATGAGTTCCAGGTTCAGTGAGAGACTGAACTGTTAAAACAAATAAACAAACAAAAACAAAAAGCAACAACAACAACAAAACAAGATGGAGAAAGACACCCAGCATTGAACTTTGACCTCTACACATATGTACGTACACAAACATGTACCCAGGTGCATCATATACACATAAAAGAAAGAAGATACGGACTTTAAGACTCTTGATGACAACTTGCATGTAGGCTGCTTTTCTAATTCTCAAAGTATTTCTTTCATTTACTGGGCCAACCAGCTGGTTCTTGTAAAGGCAAGAGAGAATTGTATTTGAAAGGTCAGCTTCCATTTTCCAAGGTCTTCTTGGTACCTGACAAAAAACTTCCTGTAGGTAGATCAATGGTTAGCCATTAATGGGGCTACTTTGATGGAATTTATTTCAGGCCAAGACACACCCTCCAGTGGAAAGAAAACTCCCCCGCATTGCTGCTTAGCATTCTCACTCAAAAATAAATTAGCTATCTCAGTACACAAGGGGAAGGGCATAGGGAGCCACCTTGATTAGAACAGTCAACATTTCCCAGAGTCTGTCCTGGTTCAACTCAGGGTTGTGAAACACACAGCTTTTCAAACATTTAACATCCAGCATGTGACCCACGACTCTGAATTTTAGCACGACCGACCTCTCACTGGCAAATCACATGGGACGAGCCGACATGCACTCCTCTGGTCCACCACACGGTGCCATGAGCCTGGCAAGCCTGGCAGGCAGGCAGGCAGAGAGGAGGATTTCCCAGAGAGTGTCTTCCGAGGCAAGCATCTCCCTTTCCTCCCTCCCAGCTCAAGCAGCCGCGTCGCCAGCTATCAGCTGTGCTTATCAACCCTTGACAAGAGGTTCAAGTACCCCAGCGTTCCCTTAGCCAAATGGAATTAAGAAGTCTAAGCTCTTTCCAACAGCTACTTGGAAGCAGCTTAGTGTTTAGTGAGGAGATTACTGGACAAAGTGGCCCACTTCCGTTGACCACTGTAGCCAGTTCACGTACCAGGCCCAGCCTGCTCCTAACCCTCTGCCTTGAAACTCCTCCAGCTAGAGGTAAAGATGGCTGGGAAGGATGGCTCCCTAAAGAAAAATGTCACAGGGGTCCTTCCTCAGTAGTTTTTGAGGATCAGCTCCATCTCTCCTGGCCTAAAAAAAAGAATTCGCCCGAGGGGAAGTGCAGGCAAAGCAGCCGGGAGCCCTTCCTCGCACTGAGCTGAGGTGGTGAGCTCACAAGAGCTGTGTGAACTGGTCGGTTTTCAGAGAAAGCACCATTCAAGCCCCACGAAGCTGGTAGCTGGAAATAGAGGGTGGAGTACGCTCTTAAACCCCGTCCTAGGAATGCTGGTTATCAGAGTGTCCCAAGATACTGTTCTTAAGAAGATTCCCAAAGGGGACTTGTCCACCGGTGTCACCCCTCAGAGGAGTGCCAAAGTACCGCTGATGCCATTGGCTTGCCGGTCCCTCTTTTAAGCGAAAAGCAGCAGGGTCAATCCTAACAGGTAAAGGAACCCAAATTAACCATCTTTTTCTTTTTTAAAGCTTGTGGAAATGTGTGTGTGCATGCATGCACGCGTGTGTGTGTGTGTGTGTGTGTGTGTGTGTGTGTGTATGCATGTGAGCACGCGTGCATGTGTATGTGCATGCATACATGCACCACACATGTGGAGGTCTGGATGTCCTTGGGTGTTGTTTCTCATATTTTCTCTTGTTTGAAGTAGTTTCTTTGTCTGACACTACCCTACATATGCCAGGCTAGCTCGCCTGTGAGCTTTCGAGGGCTCCCATTTCTGCCTTCCATCTCACTAACTATGTCAGTGTGGGATTACAGACATACAGCTTTAGAGGGATGCTAAGGCCCTCACACTTGCATAGCATACTCCTTAACCACTGAGCTATCTCTCCAGCACATGAGAATGCAAATGAAAAGATTGCTATAATCTTAGTATCTTTCCACTTTCCAAAGGTGATATCTATATTAAAGAAACCTGAAAGTCGAGAGTCTCAACCTGAATATTCAGAAGAATGCTCCAAATCACCTGGGTCTCAGAGTTCTACTTGAGGGGATAATTTTAATGGAAATGTGTGCGCTCACTCTTACTCCACCATTTTTTTTTTCTTCCAAAATGGGATCATGCTGTTTCCCAGGCTGGCTTTGAACCCTAGTATTCAAGCAATTCTCCTGCCATAGTCCCCGCTGCCAGGACTACAGAAGCATGCCACCACACCCAGCTAAGAGGCAAACGCTCCAAGAGCCGTTCTTGGAGAATCGCTGTCCTGTGGAACCGGACATGTATGCCACATGCTGAGGGAAAGGACTTGTATCCTCTGGAGAGACACTCCAGAGCCCATGCTTGATGGCTGCAAAATGGCAGCTGGAAAAGAATGGCAACTGATCCTCTGGGAACTGGCTTGCCCTGGGAGCACTCCCATCAGGATGAATCCCAGACACAACTTGCTCAGTAGGTGGTCAGGACTCCCATCAGAAGGGAGATTTCCTTCAACCCCAGATGCCATCATCCTTGGCAGCTGAGGATGTCTGAGGTGACTCTGGCTTGTTTCTAAGGCATTGTCTTTGCTTCCCATGGAGGCTCTCTTGCTGCTCAGTACTCACATTGTAACACACTACGCTGCACAGAGAGGAGAAGGTGACGTCCCTGGACACTAAGCACACCCCCAACCCCAGGATCACTTTCACTTCAAAGCAGACGGAAATTCAGTGCTTCTATCCTAGTTCATGGATTTGCTGACATTTGAAAAACAAATGAGCATAAATTGGGGCTGGAGAGATGGCTCTGTATGTAAAGGTCCTTGTGAGCTCTACCCCTGAGACCCACACAGTGGAAGGCAGGAATTCACCTCTGAAAGTTGTCCTCTGACCTCCACATCTACGCTGTGGCGTGTGCACCCCCAGCCAAATCAACAAATGTCATAAAAATTATAAATTAGCATAAATCTTTGTTCATGCTAACCTCACGGCATTGCTATTGGTACCAAGAACTGTGGGCTCATCGAGTTCCTATTGGACTTTGCCCTTAGAACACTAAATGATACAAAAACCGATAACATGCTCACTCAAAATCCAGAATATGAAAACACGGAACCGTATTACCACTAAATACAACAACGTTCATTATATGAATGCCTCTAGTAAAAAAGAAAAGAGAAACACTAAGCGATCGTTTTAAAATCCAAATCCCTAAAGCCCGAGTTCAGTTCCCTTAAGGCCACTGCTCATCTTTCCCGAGACCCCACAGGAGGTTCAATAATGAAGGCTGACTGGAAAACCCAATGGAGCCTCTGCCTGAGCACTTCGGAGGGAAAGGTCCTGGAAACTGCAGAGAGTGACAAGCCCGCTCACTGTTGCCACACAGTCCAGAGTGCATGGCCGCAGGGCCATCGGCTACCTGAGACATGGAACTCTGGTGCCACTGACCAGTTTGGACTCGTTCACAAGGCACAGGAATTGGGTAGCTCCAATACACGGATGAGGTGGCCTTGTTTCACAATGGAATCCAGAACTTCTAATTATCTGGTCTCAACCTGCCTCTGGAAGTGCTTGGGGTCAGGAGTGTGTCCTCAGTTCCTTCTCTCATCCCGAAACTCCTCTACTCCCCCCCCCAATCCTACCCCCCACCCCCCACCCTCATCCCCGCCCTCCACCCCCCACCCCTGCTTATATCTGTCTTCAAGATTTCATTCAGGCCTCCTGGACCACCCTACACTGACAACAGAAAATTCACTATAAATCATATAGTTGAGACTTCAAGCACCTTTTAATCATTTCATACACCCAATTCTTTCCCATCAAACAAGAAGACAGAGTTAAGGCCAGACTTTCTCAATTATTCATTCAACACTGTGTACTCACTTGGAACCAAGGTATGTCTACATTCTTGGTCTTTCCACTAAGGCACTTTTTAGATTTAAAAGACAGTTATTTTATGCATTATGTACGTGCGTGCCTGAGTGCATGTATGTACACCAGGTGCATGCAGGGGCCCGAGGCGGCCAGACGCGGCACAAGAGCTGCAGGAACTGGAATTACAGATGGTTTTAAGGCATCATACGGGGCGCTGGGAACCCAATCTGGGTCCTCTGCGAAAGCAGTATGCCATCTTCACTGCTGAGCCATCTCTCCAGCCCTCAGGTATAATGACTTATGGACATGGAGAAACTCATTTCTGAGTCTCTGCATCTGGAGCGCCATAGTGGAGATGGAGGGGCACAATGAGAAACAATAGCTGCCCCCACACTGTTCTTCTTCTGATATGTCATGAGTCACCCCAAACTCCACCACATCCCTGCCATATCAAAACACAATCCGACATGCTTTGCTTTTAATCAACAATGAAAAATCTTGCTGGGTATTTATTTCCCATAATACTTTATAGGCATCAGCTGACTTTTGACCAGTTTATCTCTAGGGCACACTATGTAACTGTCCTTTAAGGTTTTTGTTTTGTTTTATTTTGTTTTTTTGTAATGCAATATATTTTTAAAAACATCAATAGGGCATTTATAACATTAAAAAAACAAACCCTTGGAATCATTACTCCATGTATGACTCTTACCCCCTTCAGTTGGCCTGAAAGTTGTTTTTCTTGCCATATAAGCATGCCTATAAGAAGTCCAGACAAGCTCTGAGTTATATAACATTTCACATTTTTGGGGGCTATAATTAGAGTGATAAGATTATGGCAATGGTCCTAGAACAGATTAAGGACATAATTCTGATGAAAGAGGGTTTTGGGTCAGTAAAAGTGCAGCTCCAACACTGATTGAACACGACCTTGGCAAAGCATCACTAATAATCCTATATTCATGCAACACCTTTGCAGAGCTGTTCCACACAAGGTCCCAGAGTGTTCCCTGTGCAAGTGTTAAATTCAGATGTGACCATTGTACTGAGAGTTTTAAGTGAAGTTAGAAGTCAGGGGTGTGGTGGTGGTGGTAGGGTGTCTCTCTGGAACCTGCCACAATTCACAGAGGCTTGCAAAGGCATGTACTGGGGAGAAGCCATGGTTTCTGCAACTCTGTTGTTCTTCTAAAAGTACAGCAGAGAGCAGAGAGATGGCTTAGTCAGAAAGGTGCTTGTGCGAGCACCAGGAACTGAGTTCCACCTCTAGGACTCAGGTAAAAAAGATGGACAAGGTAACATGCTTGTCATCCCAGCACTGGGGAGGTGGAGACAGGTAGCTCCTGGGGCTCAGTGGCCAGCCTGCAAAGCCCACTTGGTGAGTTACATGTCTCAATTTTTTTTTAAAGTGATGGTGCCTGGGGTATGACACCCACAGTTGTCCTCTAGTGTCCCCATGCATACATGTACGTGCACAGGTACACGAGCACACACACATACACACACACACACACACACACACACACACACACACACACACACACACACATTATATACAGAAGACAGAAGAAAAGTGCTGAAAGGGAGGCCTGAGAATCCAAGCACTAACCAGGCCAGGGTCTAGAGCAAGATGTCCATAAGGAAGTTCACAGTCAGGCTGAGGCACGTTGCTGGTCTGAAGGAAGAGAGGAGCTGGCTTGCAGAAACATGGCTCCACCATTTCTGGTAGCATTTAGTATATTAGGTGTAACCCTCCTGTGGAGAAGGTCCAGGTGAGATGTCTTCTCCCCCTCTTTCTACTTAGCAGAATATTGCTCAGTCCCATGCCCTCCATTGAAATCAAACAGATTCCAAGAACAGCAGATGCAATAAATAAACAGTCCCCCCCCCCCCACCAGAGACAAGGGGGCAGGACGCAGACGACCGTACACACCGCTCAGGCCCAGCTGCTCAGTCTCCCCCACGGCTTGGCCTGTTTCAGAATCCCATACTCTGACCTGCTGTTGGTTTCTGTCGGTCTCCCTTCCCGCTGAGGTCTCTGTGTGATGATGCAGTAAACAGAACTCGGTAAGAATCAATGGTGACGGCCTAATGCTTTGGGGATGAGGACCCTGGGGAGAGGGGTCATGAAGAGAGAACTCTCAGAGACAATACGGGTCAGCCATGGAGGTTCCCACCTTTATCAGAAGCGGGAAATCTATGCACTACAGAAAACCAGCAACAGCCTGCATGCTGGCACATGCCCGTCGTCCCCAGGATGCGGGAGGCTGGAGGTAGAGGATCACTTGAGTTGACAAGTTCAAGACCAGATGTGGCAATTTACAGGACCCTCTCAAAAACTAACAGCCAGACCAACAAGTATTTAGTCTTTAATAAAATTATAAATTTACTTTACTTTTTACTTTTATTAACCTACTGTTTGCCCATAATATTAACACAAACTGGTTTTTCCCTGTAGTCAACTTTTAGAGTTTAACCATAGTCATATACTTGGCATATTTTTAATTTTGTTTAATTTTTTAAATTTATTTTTTATTTTTATTTTTTTTTACTTTTTACAGGCAGGGTCTCATTTTTGCAGCCCAGGCTAGCTTGGAACTCACTATATAGCTCAGGTTGGACTTAAACTCATGGTAATCCTTCTGCCTCAGGTTCTTAAGTGCTGAGAACACAGGTATGAGCCACCAGGCCAGTATATAATCACGTATTTTTTAATGAAATAAAAAAAAAAAAAAAGCAGGCCTGGTGGTATAAACCTGGATTCCAGCCCCCGGGGAAAGTGAAGAGGAGGATGCGAAGTTCGAGGCCAGCTTCATCTTATCCACTGTCTCAAAATTAAAACGTGATGAGAGGGCTGGGGATATAGCTGTGATGGTGTCCAGGCTGGTCAAGGCCCTAGTTTGAATCTGCAGCAATAAGATTAGAAAAATACAGAGAGGATTCTTCAAAGGAGACTGCCACATCCAATGACATTAGAACCCGAGGTTCAGAGGGCATGTGTTTGGAAAACTACAAGAGAACCCACCGCAAAGAAACACTCATGCTATGCCTCATGTCCAGAAAAAGCACACTACTCATGCAGAGACATCAAAACACCGGCTGGCTTTTTTTTTTCTTTAACATCAAATTATTGGTAGTACAGTGTAGTTCCATGGGGCAAATTTTTCCAGGTCACAGAATTTGACCTTTAAACAATGCACAGTCTATTACTCTACATTGTATCAAGATGCACATGGAAGAGTACCCAGGAGAAAACCCTTCAGTGCTGTTGGTTTCTAATAGTTTGTTTTCAAGCTTTTCTTTGTGACTTGGCAGTTTTCCCTTAGGAATCAAAGCCTACTTCAATGCCTCCATGATGATGTGGACCAATGACTGTGAATCTTCTCCAGGACTATGGGCAGAGGTTCCCAGGGGTCCAGCAAAATACTAAAACTCCCTTCCTACATTAGAATGTTTCCCATCATCCTTCCAGAAGTCAGCATGGATGGAAGGTTAGTTAGGTCAGGAAATATACATGTGTTTTTCTTTCTTTAAATCCCAAGGTAGGCCCTAGGGATTTAAATTAATTAAATCCTGAATTTAATTAAATGCCTGAATTAAGAGAGCAAAAGCATGATGGATGGAAAGATCAATGAACTCAACTCTACATGAAAATAATTTTGTTTCAATACTGCTTTAACATTCTTTTTGCTTATTTATTTTTTGTATTTTTTGTATTTTTTTTTTTTTTTGAGACAGAGTTTCTCTGTGTAGTCCTGGCTGTCCTGGAACTTTCTCTGTAGACCAGGCTGGCCTTGAACTCAGAGATCTGCCTGCTTCTGGCTCCAGAGTGTTGGGATTAAAGGCGCGCATCCCCACTGCCTGGCTCGCTTTAACAATCTGAATGGTAAAGGCATATACTCAGTGCTTTGAGAGCAAGGCTAATTGCTGTTGCTTGTCTAAGTCCTCTGGCCTGACAACTGGTATCAGTAGAAAAGACGAGGCCACATCCCTGCTATGAACTTGATGACCTATGGGACACAGACTACTTAGGAAATAAATATCTCCTACCGTTCGTTTGCAGACAGAAATCATTTTCACCAAGTCAGAATATGTCAGCTAAATGGAATGATTTGGTTTTGACTACTGGAAATAAACACCCCCAAGTAACTCCCAATGCCTCAATTCCTGGTACACATACATGGTGGTTTTGGCTGTGACTAGATATGGGGCAGGGTCTGAATTGAAATCAAGATTAGTCAATTTGCAAGCTTTTGGGAAATGAGCAGCTTTGTGAGTACAAAAGATATGGTTAGGAAATGTGGGAGGAGCGAAGTCTGAATAAGTCCTTCACACTGTCTGCCCAGTTTTTACTCCTCTTTGGCATTAAACAGATCTCCTTCCATTATTTTTACCCAACTCGTCTACATTCATTCTGAAATTCTGAACTAAAGACCCGGGCATCATCCCCTTAGGAGTGTTAGTAACTTATAGTCAAAGATGGCTTCAGGGTGGGCTCTCGGCTAAACGTCCCCTGAAGTCCTGAGCAGGGGCTCCTGCCACCTAGGCAAGCAGGCTCGCCAGCCCCAGACTCAGGGATACTGCTTTGCATGACTTTGAATACAGTATGAAGGAACCAGATCTTCAAACGAGCCGGGCGAGGTCTAATGGAGCTCAAACTAGACCACACTGTCCTAAGATATTCCAAGACGTCTACCATCTCTCTGTCCTTCAATTACTCTTGTGTGTCATTAAACTGTAGCCTGATTGCTATTTACCCTTCCCAGTTCCTGCCCCCATCCCCTTTCATGCTCACCCTCCCCCAGGAATGCCTCTGGCTCTCCAGTTCCATCAGCTAAAGCCGTAGTTAACCACCAAGGCCCAGTTTAGTATTGTGAGACGTATAAAAGAGTACAGCCTTGGCAATGCGGAGAGCCTGCCTTCAAGGGTCTTCCGGTCACAGAGAACAGATCTATATACTAGACTCAGACGTCAGAATTTTCTAAGACATTTGCTCAACCCCAACATTTTCCCCTCCAAGATCTGCCCATAGGTGGGAAACACAAACACAACCCCTCTGAGTAGGGACTAAGCCTGAGGGATTCACCAGAAGTACAGCAATGATAGAACGTGGTGTTAACCCAGTCATTCCCTGTGTGTCTATGAAGAAGACAGCCATGGGGGGAACTGGAAGTCCTGCATGCAGCTGAGCAGGCCTCAGATCTCCATATTGTCTTCTCTATTTCTCAAAGAAACAACAGGCAAACCCTTGAAAGGACAACCCCAGAGGAGGCTCCAGAGGAGAAGGTCAAAGCCAATCTACAACTCTCACTTAGACCCTGGTGATGAAGTAGGTTTGGGTTTTTGTTTATTTGTCTGTCTGATGGCTTGGACCTATAAACAATCAAGGACAGCCCTAGGTTCAACCTCATAGGAATTCCAACCACGCCCCATGGTAGCGCATGCCCGGCAGGACACTTAGATGACTCCCCCTAGTGACCCATGCCCCACGGTTAGGAGCTCACAGAGTCGTGCGTGATCTCTGCACGTGGGCCTGTGTGTGCAGGTGCAACCTGGCCTTTATAAGGCGGCGGCGCCATGTTCCCCTGGTCTCTTTCTCGCACGTGTCTTTCCATAGGCCTGATCACATCTATCCTTTTCTCTTTGTCTTGATAAATTCTTGTTAGTGGATTCTATCACGTGTTGTGACTTTTCCTTTGGGGCAAGAGTGCCGCAAAAAAAAAAAAAAAAAAAAAAAAAAAAAAAAAAAAAGCCAACACAGCCCCAGGTAGATTTTCCAAAAGGTTCTGGAGTGCCAGTGTGGGGAGCTGAAATTCAGCTGGGCCAAGTGGCACAATGAAAAAAAAAGGAAGACCTGTGAGCTGATCCTAAGTCCCTGGTACTGCTGCTTCGGCAGGAAGGAGTGAGACAGACAAGCTGGGAAGGAAGCAGGAGGAGCAGGAGGAAGCAGACACAAACGGGAATCTAAGGCATGATGAATTACAAGTGTCAGGACTCCTAAGAGCTTCGCACGGTAGCTACCTACTGAATCCCCCTAGATGACTAGAGGCCACCACTGTCTTCATTCTGGAGACAAAGAAGCTGAAATCCAGACACGTTTAAATAGCTTGACCAACATGATACAGCCAGTTAATCAGGGCTGGGTCGAAACCACAACAACCATTTGAAGGTATATTCTTCCCCCTACAACAGACTGCATCTCAGTGGGATTTTTGGATGTCCAAGAAATTAGATATTGCACTCAGTGAACATTTCCTGGTAAGTAAGAAAATCCAGAAACTGTGTAGGAACTTTACATGATGCTTAGCAAGGTCTGGCGCCCAACTTGAAGAGAGCCACGGCTTTCTGTTATGGCAATAAGTTGTAATGATCAAAGCAAACCAGCATCTAAAAATCTCAAGAGCTAGGCAGGGAGGCTTAAGCATGTCCCCTCAGCTAGCTACTTGGATGGCTGAGGCAGGAGGATCACAAGTTCAAGGTTTGCTTGAGTTATACAACTAGTTCAGGGTCAGCCTGGAAACTCAGACAGATTCTGTCTTAAAACACAAAGTAGGTAAAAAGGACCAGTGGATGGCAAAGGGTAGTGTTTGTGCCCTGTGTGCATGAGGTCCTGGGGTTGAATCTCTAAAACAAACAACAACAAGAATGAAATAAATCACTGATTTCCGACATTCCCGTGTTTGACGCCGGTAGGGGAAATCTGTCTTATTATTAAGCCTGGAAGCTTGATGCACACAACAAGGAGGTCGGAAGTAATATCTGGACACACACTATGTGTGTGCGTGCACGTGTGTGCACATGTGCGTGTAAGCTGGTAGAGGTGTCACTATGCTTTACTTCATCTCTCTAGATAGTCCAAAACTTTTCATGAAGGACCCTAGCAAGGACAGGGGACTATTTCAGAGTCAAGACCTTTTGCCACTTGGTTTTTGGAGCCTCTTCTGAAACCAGTTCACTTTAAGTTCACACACCACTTGAGAGCGCACAGCAGTTTGAACTTTTGGCCCTGAGAGATATCCTTCCCTTTGGTAAGTAAGCATGTGCTGGGGACAAACAGTTTTTACACAAGTCTTCATTGTACAATGATAAGATCTGGAGAAACATTTTCCCCCTGGTTTAGATGTCTTTATTCAAATATCACACTCAGAAAATTCCCCAACCTACTCTGCCAAGACCCGACATTGGCTCTCTTGTCCGGGAACGTCAACAATTTGGCATTCGCCTCCACTTTTCTCTAAGAATTAGAAATTTCAATGCTATGCAACCATTTGGTTTTGTTCTCCTCCAGATTAGACCAACAGCATAAAAGGCTTATAGAGAAGATAAATATGAAGGGGCCCTGGCTGCCTTTGCCATATTCAATTGTTCTCTCTCTGCATTCCCGGCTGAGGTGAGGCAAGAATTGGTGTTCAGCCATTACTCAGGGCCCCTGAGTACACTCCTGCATCCAACTTTAAAATAACCCTTTAAAAAGGTCATTCGCCCAATCCTCCCTCCACTTCGATTTTTTCATAACATTTCTTTATTTTTATTTTATGTGTACGGGTGCTTTGCCGGCATGCATGTCTATGCACCAGGTGCACCCACTCCTCACAGATGCAAGAAGAAGCATCAGATCTCCCTGAACGGAAGTTTCAGCCAGTCCTCAGTGGCTGTATGAGGACTAGGAACTGCACTTGGGTCCTCTGCATGAGCAGCAGGTGCTTTTAACTGCTGAGCTGTCTCTCCAGACCTTTCTTCAACAGGTCCCTATGTTTTGGCAGTGGGACATACACAAATATGTCTTTGCAGCCAGTGGCCTTTTCCCTTTTTGGTTCAGGGGCCACGATCTTTATGATCCTTTCTGTGACTCCCAAAGGCCTCCTCAGAGCTCCAGGAATCTAGACGTCACCTGGAGCAGTTTCTGTAGGCTAAACGGTGGCCTGGGAAGGAACAACAGACACACAAAATCCTGCCCTCAGAAGCCATCCCTTTTCAAAATGTGATTGCTGGCTCAATAATGACTGAGTATTTTTCTACCTCGTTTGGAAAAAACAAAAAAAAACAAAAAAACAAAACAAAACAAAAAACGGCAATTGAGTAAAACAATCCTAGCTATACTGTTACCAACCCAGGAACAGGAGCATTAGTCTAGGGGATATTCGACCCTTCCTGAGTATTTTATGTAACAATGCATCACTAAACCAAAACACATTAGCTGATAATCCCTTTCTGCCTTGTCATTGGGTAACAACACCTCCCTGCTATTCTCACACTCAGGTTAATGAGTGATGTAAGGAGAAAGCGAGACTCAGGGTTGCTTGCACATGGGTCTGGCTTGGAGCCTGGGCTCCTTATCTTCAAGCCCTTGCTGCCTTCCTGGCTCAGAAACCCAGGAGTACTTTTCATTAGAAAAGGCGCCCCACCTCCCCGTCCCCCACTCCCAGCTGAGGGGTCCAAGTCCAGAGGTGGTTTCTTTCTGGGAGTGTGTCTGTGTCTTGGAAGGAACCTGGCTTGTGGCCCTGAAAGAGTGGCACTCATCAAGGGAAGGAGTATGAAAGTCAGCAAGTGGAAGCATGGAGTCCAGGGCCTGGGCCTTGGCAGCACTGAAGTGGGGCAGCAGACTTTCCTTGACTTTGTGGAACTCTCTCTGTCTGCCATTGAGACTGTCTAAACACTGCCCTGGCCTCTGTCTTTTCTTCTAGGCGACAGCACAAACTCCCCTCCAGGCTTTGTGGCCATTTCTTCTGTCAGGGAAATCATAAAGCACCCACAGGGCCTCTTGTAGGAGACCTTCCACGACCACACGACTGCATGGGCGCCTTCGTATGGCACCTACCTGCCCTCCCAGTCACCTCAGTTTTCATTCAATTGTGTCATTTTCCAAAATAACCAGCCGAGGTGACCCTCCCTTAGCTCATTCTCCTTTCCAGCCACAATGGCCTCCACACTGGACTGTACAGCCAGGAACGCGTCTGCTATGGACCTTTGCACAGGCTGTGCACTCTTAGAACCCTTCTTCCCTCTAGGTGTCTGAATGGGTCACTCCTTGCACTTCCATCATGGCTCTGCTCATATGTTACTGTCAGCTATAAGACTTCTGTGCTTTCCTTAGGTCACACACACACACACACACACACACAACTTTTCTCAGCACACCCCCTTTCTCATGCTTTCTGAGTCTCATTTGTTATCACACTTGATGCTATGGATTTTTGAAATCTGTTGTCTTTCCAAGATTGCATGTGTGCTCTAAACGGGCAGTTTTCTGGTTATTTTTGTTCACTGCTGCATCCCTAACAGAACAGTGTTTACGTGTAGCAGACACATGGTAGGCATGTGCTGAATGAATATCTGCTATTAGGCCGGGCGGTGGTGGCCCGTGCCTTTAATCCCAGCACTCAGGAGGCAGAGTCAGGCGGATCTCTGTGAGATCAAGGCCAGCCTGGTCTACAGAGTGAGATGCAGGACAGGAACCAAAACTACACAGAGAAACCCTGTCTCGAAAACAAACAAACAAACAAACAAAAAAAGAAAAAAAATATTTGTTATTATAGTTCCTTTGTAGCAAGCCACATAGTATTAGGATGAATACATATCTACATGCATGTGTGTGTGTGTGTGTGTGTGTATGTATGTGTGTGTAAGCATGAATGCTCACATATGTATCATTTTGTATATATTCAGATGTTATGTCTAGCGTCTATACTAGAATCATCATCTGGGTTCTGTCCAGGGTGCTAGGCTTCCCCTGAGAAGCCCTAGTGTGGGCTGTGAAAAAATAGTAGCAATGCCAGTATTTCTTGTGTTTCAGTGGACAGGTGACCAGAAATCTACATACAATCTCAAAATTGAGAGCCAGAATGTGAAGACAGTCTAAGAGAGAACACGATGTATGGTATGCAGTCCCCAAAGCATGCCAAAGGCCTCATCACTGCCATCACATACAGGCTGTTTACTACGGGCCTGATGCTGGTGGGGAAGTGCTGAACTCAAGCTACTTCATCTAATTCTCATTCCTACCCTACAGAGTAGGCAATACCTCCCATCTAAGGATCACATTGTGCTTTAAAAAACCCACAATGCACTTAGAGAAGCATTAAAGTATACATACCCAGAGTCTGCACTCTCATAGACTAGTTTTTATCTCAGGATGCTCAAGACACTAAGTTTTTTTTTTTCAAAGTGAAATTTCTAAAAGCAGAAGTGTTGACTGTCATCCCCAGAATGATTTGAACCAAGTCCTTACTTGCTGATGGGTTTGAACCATCCACTGAGACTTGGTGGCCATTCCAGGCACATTAATATGAGATTTTAGGGAGCCCTAGACAACACCCTCTGAGGCTATGGCTCTCTCTAAATTGAAACAGTCTTTAGGCTGAGGAATTCCCAAGCTCAAGGCTGTCCTCACACTGGTGACTCCCTAGATATCCTCTCAGGAGGGTTCCCTTTCCCTTTGGAGTCACGGAGTCACGGGCAGGAATTCTATGGCTTTTCAGACTCCATCCAGCTCAGCTGAAGTGCCACCTCCTATGCCCAGGTGGCCCTGGCTCACCAGACATCTTGGAACTCCAATAGCTTAGCAGCAGATCTTGTCATATCCTGTCCTGCCTACTGCCTTGATGTATACATCTCAGATCAGAGGAATACTTCCCTAGTCTTATCAGTCCGAAAGTAGAACCCAGGGCAGTCACTTGCTGGTTCATCTTAAAGCTAACTCTCTTGAGGTGGGGAAAATGGCTCAGTCAACAAAGTATTGCCATGGAAGCATTAGGACCTGAGATCAATCCCCAGCAACCTGTGTAAATAATTAGGTGCCATGGCCTTTGCAATCCCAGTGCTGGGAAACAAAGGCAGGTGGGTCCCTGGGGATTGATGGCTAGTCAGCCCATCAGTGAGCCTTGGGTCATAGTAAGAGACTGTCTCAGAAAGCAAGGTAGATGGCACCTGAAGAATGCCATCTGAGGTTGACCTCTGTCTTCCACGTACACACCAGCCCCCGGCAGATCTAACTCTGTCCAATAAGAAGGTGAGTAACTACCATGCAGTACTTCCCAAGGCATGGCTAATACCTCCCTCACATTTAAATACTGAAAGTTCTCCAGCCCCATTTAATCATTGTCTCTAAGAGTGCAACTTCTACTTTGCTGGTAACTCATCTTCTTGGACAACTTCCTTTTGAGAATTCTGCCCTAAGAGCTGGCATGATTTTCATAGGTAACAAAAGCTACCCTCAACGGCTATCAGACAGTGTGAGACTCTGTGGTAGAATGCCCCCATCTTGGCCATCTCCTCATGAGAAGGACAGAGACAGACCCCGAGTTTGTTCTCCAAGGAACCATCTGTGATGTGTTGTCATTACTGTTGATGAAAATGATAAGCCTAAGCCCAAGAAGAATGTCTGGTTCACCCTTCTCATGTCCCACCCTCCCAGAAATGGCCAATCTTTGTAAATCCTCCTTTGACCCCATGGCTCCCTGATGGTCAAGGATGAGACAGTTCTGCCCCTTCTAAGAAGGTGGCTCCAGTTCTATAAATGAAGCCTTGGCCTTTGAAGTAGCACTAGTGAGTGGCAGCTACTTAAGCCCATACTCTCCTGTCTCCAGTGCATGATGGATTCTTTGGCAAAGAGCTCTTTTCTCAAAGCTCCCAAACACTGGTGGGCTGCAGATGTGGAGGCTAAGTTGGGAAATGTGAAGTGTATGGTCTCCAAAAGCACACGCCTAGAAAGGGAAACTTTATCCATGACTAATTAAGAGTCATTCTTAATGAGCGAGGCTGCGGAAAGGATTAACATGTTTCGTTCCTTTCTCAGCTTCCCGATTAGGACCTTCTAGAGTTACAAGCCCTTTCATAAATCAGCCAATCCGACTTTCTTACTCCAGCCAATATGACTCCAACCGTCAACACATCATCATTGCCTGGGTATTTTTTAGTTTAGCCAATAAAAATGCCCAAGTCATCTGGCAACTTTCTGAGGTGACTTGAGAGGCAAGAAAATAGATGGTCGTCTTCTGACAACACGCATGGCTGGAGGCAAGCAGGGAGAAAGGTTCTGGAAGGCAGGGGTGAAGAGGTGGCTAAGTACTCCAGCAAACCCACGCCATTTTAGGAAAGGGATGCTGGCTTTCTCAGGGAGTGGCAGGGAGCTGGCGAGCTCACTCCAGGGGTGGAGGCTGCCCCTTTCTCTCTTCTCAAAATGAACAGTCCCAGGAAGAGGAGAGACACACATCTTGCTCACTGCACAGGTATATCGTGGAGATGACGTGAGATGGTAACATGCAAAGAACGAGGGAACACACTTTGAAGGCTGCATGGGTGCTACATGCCACGTTCTGTGTTAAAGATGACACGTGTTACCGTTGTTCTCGCCATCATCACTTGGAGAGGGTGTTACTACGAACTCTGCTCTGTAGAGGGAGAAGCCAGGGTTTGTCGGTATTCTTAATCTCTGCTGGAAGTTAAACACACTTGGGTTCTCTTCCGTGTTCATCCCAATTCAGTAGGAGGGATGATGTCAGGATTCTACAAGCATGTGCTGAGATGGGAGCCATCCTTCAGCAAATTTTAATTCCAGAAAGGACTTCCAGTAGGTACGGCCGTCACTCATATTACTGCTGTGGGATGTGTACACTCTCACACAGCAATGTGAGATGGTTAAGTGAGGTCCCTGTACACATAGGAGAAGAGTTTCTAAAAAATCATATCTGCCTTTGGATGCTTAGAATTGAGTTGGGGGAAAGAGAGCTGCACACATCAATCTATTTATTTTGTTTTTTTTTTTTGGGTTTTTTTTTTTTTTGGTTTTTCGAGACAGGGTTTCTCTGTGTAGCTTTGCGCCTTTCCTGGAGCTCACTTGGTAGCCCAGGCTGGCCTCGAACTCACAGAGATCCGCCTGGCTCTGCCTCCCGAGTGCTGGGATTAAAGGCGTGCGCCACCAACACCCGGCTTGTTATTGTTGTTTTTAAACAGGGCCTTTTGTAGCCATAGATGTCTTGGAACTCACTATGTAGACTAGGCAGTCCTTGAACTCACAGAGATCTGCTTCCTGTTGTCTCCTGAATGTCGGGATTAAAGGCGTGCACTATCAAGCTCTGTTTGTGCACACAAATCTAAAAAGCCAGGTGCGTGGCCCATGCTGGGTGCTGGTGAGAAGAGGGATATACACACAGTAGAGTTTGGGATGGACGGAAGGGTCTGGATGGAAGAAGAGTGGGGGGCACCAGCATTAACGAGATAGACAGGGCTGGACCATTCGCACTAACAGGGATGGCCAGGAGTTTACAGGCTGGAATTTCCAGGAAGCAAAGACTGAGATTGTAGAGAGCAGGTTAAGATCCAGGAGAGACTGGCACCTTACTTTACAGGCTACGAGTGGTATTCCAACTTGCAGAACATGGTAGCCAAAGGAGGCAAACTATTTTGATCAGGTTTGAAAACTTCTTCCATAGATGGCTGATTTCAAATAAAAATCAATCATGGCTACCTCCTAAAATCTGCTGTTGCTGTTACTACCCAGAATAGGATTGGAGGAAAGCCCATTTAAACACACATTCTCATTTGTATGGAGCTTGCGACCTCATTCACCCAATGGGTGCTTAAACTTAGGATGCACTCTGGGTAATTCAGTGCTTTCTGGACTGTGCAAAGCAAACCCCCAAGTTCGCACCAATCAGAAGAGGGTATGCAAATTGAAGACTGTCTTCTGAAAGAAAACTGTGCAGAATCTGCAAATGACAAAACCAACCAGGATAGCAAGGGAAAAAGTATTCTGCATCAGACAGGCAAGGAGAGGCAATGGACTCAGGAGGAAAGAGCCACGTTGTTTTGAGAGAGAATTCCTTTTGGTTGGGCATAATTATGATTTGCCCTGAGACAGTCCCATGGCAATGACCCCAGGGGATGTTAATTTCAGACCCGCGGCATAGCTGCTCCCATCAAGAGCTTTTTGGTAATACCAGCAATGGGAGAAGGGGCAGACCCGGGGAATTCCCACGGTCGGTGGTTGGAATATCCAACTCATCTTGAAAATCGTATCTTCTCCCCTCCCCCGCTCCCACACACCCTGTCAAATGCCACTGCCCTGAGGTATTCTGGGATGACAGGAAATGCTTTAAGCCCAGCTAGCAAGCCAGAAAAACCCTCTTGAGACCCCTGCTGTGGGCTTAAAGGACACAGGCTGTAGACAAGGTCAGCTGACAGCCTGGTGAGGGAATGAGCTGGATTTTCAGCAGGTCCCCTGGAAGCCTGGGTGTGTGTGCATCCTGAAGCTTATCCGGCGGCGCTGTCTTCTCCATGTGCTAGGGATGTCTAGAATTCTGTCCCTCTTCTTAGATGAGGAAGCCACCAGTGAGACCACTGTCACTCTGGGATGTAAGACTCTTAGGAGGCAGTAGGCTAGGCCACCGTCACAGTTTCGCACATGCAAACATTATTATTATTATTATTGTTATTATTATTATTATTATTACTATTATTATTATTATATACACATGATTTCTCTGTGTGGCCCTGGCTGTCCTGGAACTCACTCTGTAGACCAGGCTGGCCTCCAACTCAGAGATCTGCCTGCCTCTGCCTCCTGAGTGCTGGGATTAAAGGCGTGTGCCATCACCACTGGGCTACATGAACACATTTTCACAACGCCCTAAGTGGAAGCAGCTTAACAGGGTCATAGGATCTTCTAGTTTTACTTCGGGGGTGTACTTTCCTCTTTATGTCACAGGGAGGACATTTAGGAGAAGGTGCAGCATGGGAAATATTTACTCAGACATGTGTCTTGGGAAGGGGATCATTAGTTACAAGGCCTTCTAATAAAGGGACCCCAGAAAATCCCCTTAAACATCACTTCCTCCACTTACTTTTTTTTTTTTTAAATGCTGCAGGAGTTTGGTATTTTTTTTTTTTTTTTGATCTTCCTTTTCCTGGCTCTGTACAGGATGATGTAGCTGTTTACTTGAAGGCTCAGGAGCCAGCCAGTATTGTAAGAAAAGCGCTGCCCCCCACCCCCTCCACACACACAAAGAATAAGCCACTTTTTCCATGACGTTTTTGCAATGAGTATACATGAGCAGGCTTGCTCCTGGGCAGTCTCAGCCCGGCTCCTGCCTCCTGTCACAGGGCCCACTCCTCCACCCTGGCATCCTGGCATTGGTGGGAAGGAAGGAGGCCCGGGTGGGAGGAGGAAGGATCAAGGTCAGTGAACACACGGGGTCTTCACTGGATGTCTCCAAGGCTCTCTTTTTTTTTTTTTTTTTTTTTTTTTGGTTTTTCGAGACAGGGTTCTCTGTGTAGCTTTGCGCCTTTCCTGGAACTCACTTGGTAGCCCAGGCTGGCCTCGAACTCACAGAGATCTGCCTGGCTCTGCCTCCCGAGTGCTGGGATTAAAGGCATGCGCCACCACCGCCCAGCTCCAAGGCACTCTTATGGCTCCCTCTGCTATGGAGTCATGTTGAAATATCCACTCCTACCTCAGTGTAATTGTCCGCGAAAGGAGGGGAGATGGGACTGACTGTGAGGAAGAGATGAAATCATGCCTCTAAAGCCAAGAACGGATCAGCTGAGGCAGTGCCCTGGAATGGGAACAGCTGGGAAAATGGAGCAGAGACCACTTCGGCTCGAAGCAGAGCTCTGTCCCTGGTTAGATGTGTGGTGTTTGAGGAGGCATGTCTTAGGACACCTGTCCCCTACAGCCACTGGAAGGGTTTGTCAATGACTATAATGAGCTTTGGAAAATGACAGACACATGGTACGTATGGTAAAAATGTCAGCTCCTTGAAGTCACACACACACACACACACACACACACACACACACA
>CABHPP010130784.1:0-15629 GCA_902168425.1 Peromyscus attwateri | reverse complement strand
CACACACACACACACACACACACACACACAATTTATATTAGCTACTTTGGAGACACCGGGGAAGGGAGATATTGTCAACCAGCAGCTGGGATGGAGGTGATGGAGTGGTACAACCCGGGGCATGTCCATAGAACACAGGCCAGCATTTGGAAGGGACACCCAACAATTACGGCTTTAAAGTCTGTTTAACAATTTATGCTATAATTTACAGATGAAAATGCAAAGGTGCCTATAATGTTCACAATACAAACTGCTAAATATATTGTTTGGCTATATCTTCCTGGCTCTAAAACAAGGCTTTTCAACCTAAGCCCTCCCTGCATAAACACCGCTGGAATCCAACGGGTTTCTGACTCCATGATGCTTGCCCACTGGTTATCTGACTTGCATACCAACCTTAGTGTCCTCGAAGTTCTGGGATTATCACTTTCTCATAGAGCTGAACAGACTCCATCCTTCCTGGATTACAGGTACACACCCATCAGTTTTTAAAAATGCAAGCACCCCCTTGTCATCTTGAGTAAGGACAACTCTGCTTCTGTCTCTGACATCCACAAGGTGCCTACTTCAGGGTTTACCCAAAGCCCCGGGTGCAGGCTCTCTCTGGTTCCCACGGTCCTGGGCTATTTTTATCCTTCAGATTTATGTGGTTTTCAAGCTGTCCTTTAAAGAGCATTGGGGCGAGCAGGTGGACGGTAGATCTGTCCTACATGTAAATAGGCAGATCTGTTCGCCCGTTTTATTCTTTTCGTACCATGACATAGCACACCGAGTCTGTCTCCATTAAATGGGCTCTCCGCACTGAGCTCTTGAGGGCGGGTGGTGGGGGAACCAAGGTTCTTAGTCCTGTGGTAAGATGAAGTCCTCACATTGAAAGGAGTGTGTCCCTAAGAGGTCAGTTTTCTCTGACTTATAGGAATGTGCCCGTGTCCTCAGCTTGCTCCTCTCTCTTACTCTGATTTTCTAGGATGACTTCTATGAGGCTTGTTTTCAGCCAGGATCCCTTTCACTCTCTGGCTCACCCACAATAATCGTTCCTTCCTAGGTAGGCCAGAAACTCCTTGGACAAGAATTACATCTTTTTGTATCCCCAGATTATCCCGATACTGAATCAAAGATCCAGCAGGTATTAGAAAAAAATGTTAGCTGGTGTATACTGAAGCAGAACACTTCCTCTCTGGCGTCTTTTAACACATCTGGTTTCAGTTAGTCCATTGAACACCTTTATACCTTGTGAAGTTTTTTATGATGGGAATTGACTTTGGAAAAAAATGAACAATCCTCTCCTAAGTTTATTAGTTTTTTTTTTACAAGTTCAGATTTGATTTTCAAGTTTTCTTCCAAGTGAGATATTTAATCCCCAAACTTGGGAAACTACGGCAGGAGAATCATGAATTCAAGGTCACTTTGGACTACATATCGAGTTTGAGGCTAGTTTGGGCTACATAATAAGCATCTATTTCAATAAAACAAAACAACAGAAACACTCCAAACAAAACAACAGAAAAAACTAACAACAAACAAACAAACAAAACCCCTAAACAAGAACAACCTTCCAACCAGAAGCACCTACCCAACACCTCCAAGAGTTTGGGAGGCTAATTGTTTCTAACTATTGCATCTACAGGTAAATACAGGTACCAACTTCCTGTATTTACCCAGTGCCTACAGCATAGGCTTCATCTAGTTCCCATGATACTGGACTATTTTTTTTTCCAGATTAACGTGGCTTCTGAGATCACTAATAAACTTCCTCAAAAGAGTAAAACTGGATAAACATGACTATAGAAGTGTTTCAACAATATACCAGTATTTCGTTTGGTGGTGATAGTATGTTTTTAGTGATAACACTGGTTAGCCTAGAAAATCTACATAAATTAGAGCATGACTAAAAATAAATTGGATGTAAGCTGCTGCCCCCAAATGAAACAAAATTAGACTGGGCTACTTAAGTGGTGGCAGATCACCGAGAACAAAGACGCTCCCACTCTCGGTGGACTGCGCCTTCCTCACTCCTTTTGGAGGGCAGGCGAGAACAGCAAACTTGTGAGGCTCAAATCCAGCCCCAAGCTATCCCGTCCAGCACTAACAGCCTATCAGGTAAGGAGCTTAGCTCCCTAGCAACCCCCACACAAATGTCCTAAAGTGGATTACACATTGCTGATGAATCCCACACAGATAGAGTACTGACCCAGCAAAGGAATTCATTTTTACATCCATCCAAACTAAGGGCCAATGGAGAAAATTCTTTTTCCCTGGGATCCAGCCTCGTGTTCCCCTTAGAACACCATGGTGAAAACAAAATGTTCCAGTGCAGGGGTGGGGGGGTGGGGGGATGCAACTTCCTATTGGCTCTGCCAATGACATCCTCATTCCAGGAAGAGAGAGTCTGCTTATGCTCTTGCTTCCCAACTTCAACACTGATTGCCCAAGATACCAGCCCTGAAAAGTTATCCCAGAATTCCCTGGGCTACAGACATACGGAGTCTGGCCACCCCACTATAAATAAACCAGCTGCCATTTTAGTTCCTTATTGGCCTCTGGGGATTCTAGTTTCTGTTAATCCTCAGGACTCTAGCCTCTTCTGGGAGGTCAGACAAAATGAAGTTTCTGGAAGCCAACTAACTGGGTTTGAATTCAGGCTCTACCACTTTCTGCTGCGTGGTATCTCAGGATAATAAGCCTACTTCACAGGGTCAGGGGCTAAGACTAAGCTAGTTGTATTTAAATTGCTTGAAACTGACCCTGGCATTTCGGAGTTCTCTATGTGTTGTTGATTATACTCTCATCACCAAGCCAAGGCTGGGCCTGCAGTGGAACAGGAAAGCCAGCCCGCTTAGAAGACCTGTCTCCTTTTAGTTAAGCTAATGGCCTTCAGTGAACAATTTGTCATGATATTCTTGACTAGAACCAGTAACCATCTATGGCAAAATGCCCAAGAAAATCAACTCAAAGGAGGAAAGATTTCAGCCCATGCTCACCCGGCTCTATTGCTTCTGGGCCTGAGGTATGCAGCATCCCTGTGAGAGCCAATGGCAGAGTGGAGGCTTACCTCATGCCAATGGCCTATCAAATTGCATCTGGAGCCCTCAGGATCCATTCGCCTCCCCTCTGAACTTGATGCACTGAGGACTGGTCCTTCAGTATAGGAGCCTCTGGCAAAATACTTCAGATCTCAATAATAATATTAACTAGTTCTGTATTGGGTGAGATAGTCCCAAAATGTGGCCTTCCTTGGAGATAGGAAACAGAGAGGCTCAGTGAGAATTTCCTGGGATCTGGAAAAAGGGCAAATGCTTTCAAAGGAGCTGTGAGAAGGCCCTGCTCTGGTGACTTGGTTCAATGCAAATTAAGGGCTGAAAAATCCAAAGGAAAAGTTCCTTAATTCCTAGGAGCATACAAGCAAATAAGTGACTTCCACACCGACTGGCTACAGTTCCCAATTTATAAGTAGAGCTTACGATTAAGAAACAAAAACGATGTGTCCTCTAACTGGATCAGTTTTGGGGAAGAAGTGGCTCGGTCATTTCTTGCTTGATGCCCTGCTCATCATGTGTTTGTTACAGGACAGGTCGGCTAGGGCCTGGGCCAAAGCTATTGTCAACAACAACGTGGGCTCAGGCTGGGAGACAAGGAGTCCGTCTTCCCTCTTTAGGAAATTGGCATGCCTAGGGGTTAGGTTTTCTAACAGTCATTTCTCAATTCTGCTTCATGAATGTTTGTCCGATGAAGACAAACACACCAAGGAGACGTGTGGCAGTCAAACACACAGCAGAGTTCCAAGTCCACTTGGGATCTGTCTACACCAAGGACACTGGGACTCTTAACAGAAACCAGCCGATTTTTTTTTCACCCATTGCAAGTTAGAAACTGTGCTATGCATCAATTAGACAATTATAGTTCTCTGTCATAGAGCTTCATACATAGGATTCTTAGTTGCTGAAGTATGTTTGAGTTGGAACTGTAATTTAAAAAAAAAGGTCTTGTAGACAAGATAGGGTATTTTACTGAATGAATTGAGCTTTGAAAAAGAAACAGTAAACAGAAGCCCTGTCCACTGATGATCTTATCAATGTCTTCATCCCATTCACGCCTTAGCAACCTCTAAGACTAGACAGAGCGGCCTTACTATGTGTTCCTGGTGATTTCACATTCATAGACCCTTGATGTCAGATTTGGGTAGGATCTTACAATTCACATATTCCGAGTTCCCTTGTGTCCTTTGCCATCTGTGATTATGAACAAGGAAATCAGTGCCCACAGAAGCATCTCTGGGCAAGCCTCGTAGGTAGAAGTCAGAGCAAGAATGAGCATTCATTTTTGATGTTGTTGTTGTTGTTTGAGAAAGGGTTTCTGTGTGTAGACTTGGCTGTCCTGGAACTCACTCTGTAGACAAGGCTGGCCTCGAACTCAGAGATTTGCCTGACTCTGCCTCCCAAAGGCTGGGATTAAAGGCGTGCACCACCACTTGCCTCTCTTTCTGCTATACCATGGTCCCTACAAATCAATAGGGTAGTGTGAACTCAAATGGCCTAGTGGGCTGCACCTACCACCTGGCAAGATCTTCAAAGCTAGAGCAGGAAGGGCCCATGGGGTTATCTGAAATATCAGAGCCCATTGGAACAAAAAGTCCAGGTTATATGAGGAAACGCCATTGCTTCAGTTGAGAAATTTCAATAGACAAGGCAGAAACTTCTCCGTGGAATGGCCCATGTGATTCTCTCTGTGGAAAACATCACACCACTATCAAAATTCAACACCAATCTAAAAATAGACACTCTAAAAAAAGAGGTAAATCCTGAAATCCAATCGATGAGATTGCTGGGGAGGGACTGAGAGAGCTGACGTCAACCATGAGGAAACTGGTTTTGTTTACGGTCTAGTTTTAGATTTCTACATGAAACTTTTCATTTGGATTAGGAATTGAGCAACTGACCTCTTAGAAGTGTGCCCATCACTTACCACAGCTGGCGGTAGCCTACATTCTCATCTCCCATTAGCTCAGAGCTCCCTGGTTAAAAGTTCTAGACTAGTCAGTAGAATATTACACCTTCTTCACAAGCAGGCTGGCCTTCTAGAAACAGGGGGAAATGGAATAGCCTAAGCCAATTCATCCTTCAAGACCTCTCATGGCCTCTGGCTTCCTGGGTTGTCAAACAGCCTCCTCTGTTGTCCCTGCCTTTCATTGTCTTCAATTCATGCTACACAGAGTTGCACAAGATGTGCTTTCCAAGTCACCATTCCCTGGAACATCTTTAAGGAGGTCTCTGCCAGTGTGAGTCTGGACCTTTGCCTGGCATTGTCAGTAGTTGTAGCACTTAGCCAGAATCTCTCCCATGAAGTTGTCTTTCTCACAACTTCCCAGTACGAGTCTGCTATTCCTGCACACTGTGGCATTCAGGATCTTTTCCTGTAAAATCTCCATAAAACTCTCTGTCTCTCCCCACCCCCACCAACCAGGCAGAGTCCATTCCTCCCCTAGCCTTCCCCACAGGGGCCCTCTTCTCCCCCAGGAGGCACTGTCATCTATGCAAAGTGGGTACTGTGACCTGAATCCCAGCTCTGTCTTGCTTGGAATGTTAATGTGTGAAGCAGGACAAAGTGAGGCTTCTCTGCCTCATGGAAAAAGTGGACTATAAAGGCCACCCTGCCACAACATGCATGGTGGCTGTATGAGTGCGCGCGTGAACACACACACACACACACACACACACACACACACACACACACACTACCTCAACTGAGGCTCCTCTACAAAGCCTAGTTTGAAAATTAGCATCATTAGAATAAACAAATAGCTTAGAAGAATAAGTAAGTATATCCCCTTGTGGCAGAAAACACAGCAAACACACCCACTTAGGACACACACATATATGTTAAAGGCATTTAACTCTCAGTCTGCATTATGTCAGTATCCATGGGTTATTTATAAGCTGCCATCAAGATTACGTCATAGAATGTGAGAAGTACAGAGCAGGTGGTTCTGTTTCTGAGAGGCCTGAGCCAGCCCTCACCAGGCAAAGATGATCAGTGCAGGGTCTCTCACTGCAGGAGAGATTCAGAATCTTCCTCCCAGGTTCTGATCATCCCTACCAGAAGCTAAACCTTTGCGGCCAACCTCCAATGCAAAATTTCTCTACTGGGGTCTTTACATAGTCTAGACATAGTCTAGAAGCCTGGAAATTCTCTAGAAGATTACTGAAAGCAAGGGGAGTAGGAATTCTGTATGACTGATGCCAATTTTATGAATGTATGTATCAAGTATATGTTTCTTTAAAAAAATCAGGAAACACACATAATCATTTTAGTAATAGTCATTTGAATTATTCTTTTTTGCCCTTTTTGAATTTTCCAAAATTTCTACAAAGAACAAATATTGTTGAGCTTGGCAGAGTAAGGCATACCTTCAACCTCAGCACTCAGGAGGCTGAGACAAGTGGACCTCTATGGTTTTGAATCTAACCTGGTCTATGTAGTGAGTTCGGGGCCAGCCAGGGCTACATGGTAAGATCCTATTTAAAAAACCAAAACCAAAACAAAGCCCTGTGTTTGGGAACTAGAATGAAGCCAGCACTTTCCACACTGTGGCACAGTGAGCATGCTCCCACGAGGTGAGACCATGACCTCCCCTGGCCACCACTGCATCCTGTGACAGGGAACATGGTGCCTCACAACATGGCACATAGTAGGTGCTAAATACACTATAACTGAATAGAAGAATGTGAGGCCCCACCCTAGCCCATTCTGGATGAAGCAGAGACAGGCAGAGCCTAGCGACTTGCTGGCCAGCTAGTCTAGCCAAACAACATGCTCCAGGTTCAGTGACCAAGACCTTATTCCAAAAATGGAATATGATGCAACATACTTCAAGTTTATCTCTGGCTTCACATGTTCACATGCAAGCGAGGACTCCCACACACAAGTGCTGAAAAGTGCATATCACCCTTTCCCCAAAGTTATTGGTTGATGTTTGGTTGGTTGGTTGGTTTGGGGGGTGGTAGTTTGTTTGTTTGATCTTTCTTTCTTTGAGTCAATCTTGTTATATAGCAGAGGTTGGCCTCAAACTTTCTATCCTCTTGCCATCATCCTCTAAGTGTCAGGTTTATAGGTCTGTGCCAAAGATGATAAATTTTATGTGCATTTTATCGCAATAAAATGTGGAAATAAAAAAGAAGGATGATTAAACTTACTTTACCGTAACACATGAAGAAGATGCAAGATAAGTTAACTGGAAGCCTTTGAAGGCAACTCTTCAATTCAGATGTAAGACTTCCTTACATGCAAAGAAGTTACCCGCTCTAACAGCCTCTAGATTAAGAGGTAGAACTTCACCATGTCTGTCCTGGGGTGGGGACACAGGAGCCAAGTGCATTCTATAACCTTGTGTTTCATCACAGAGTGAGCCCTTGCTTCAAGACCTGAGCAACAGCCTTCTTCACCGGGCTTTGTGGTGGCTTGAAAAAAAATGCCCCCCAATGGGAGTGGCATTATTAGCAGATGTGGCCTTGTTGGAGGAAGTGTGTCACTGTGGAGGCCAGCTTTGAGGTCTCTTGTATGCTCAAGCCACACCCAGTGAGACAGACCACTTCCTGTTGCCTGCAAGTCAAGATGTAGGACTCTCAGGTCCACTACCAGCGCCATGTCTGCCTGTACACCACCATGTTGCACCATGATGACTATGGATTAAACCTTCGAAAATGTAAGCCACCCCAATGTGTTTCCTTTATAAGCGTTGCCATGAACATGGTGTCTCTTCACAGCAATAGAAACCCTAAGACAGGCTTACTTGGTATGGAATTGTGTTGTCCTGTCTACTTGCTGGAACAGTCCCACTCCAGCCCTCCACAGACTCATCCCTCAGTGCTCCTCAGGGCAGCAGAGATTATCACTCAATGACCTTAAACACCGACCCTCCTATGAGAGTCCCCTTAAATCCTCAGTCCATTACAGGCCACAGGCCCCCTGAATGTGTGAACTGGCCAAGCAGGAGAAATGGTATGGCTGCCCAGTGTCATCAAGGGAGATGTGTTTCCTAGAGCCTTAATCACTTGGATGAACGGATTGTGTCACACTAAGCCCAAAGGAAACATCCACACAGACTCACTTCACCTAAACCTGTTAAAGATTACCAACCTTCTCACGACTTAGAGTCTTCTACTGGCAAGACAATTGATTCCCTGAGGGCTGCTAATCCAAAAACAACTCATGGTACTGAACAGTCTCGGGCTTTTTTTTTTCCCCAGAGACAGCCACCAAAGGGGTCAAACCCCTCCAGCTCCTCCTAGGCCCTGCCACCTCCCACTTCACGTGGTCTCCCAGGACCGGGGGCCACGCTTCACCTTGCTTTCTCAGCTCTCTTAGGTTTGTCTATTTATTAGATTTGCCATCTCTTTTCAAAACTCTGCCAATCGTCTTGTATGCCTTCCGCCCCCTTTTTTTTCCCTTTAGGGTTTGCTATTCTGTAAAAAGTCAAAGCAAACGCTAGAGTTCCTTGAAACTACAAATTCTCTCCTCCGTTGTCAACACTTGCTCTGGGTAGCTCTCCCCATGCCCACAGAGATGATTAAATCACACTTGAAAAACATCTCCAGTTGCTTTTTAAGGATTTTCCATGCTGCACGTTCCCCAGGGCTGGAGGGAGGCTGGCCAACAGAGATCCTGTAGGAGCTCAGCCCTGTTTCCTTCACGGCAAAGTCCTCCAGGATTTGCCTTCCCAGGCCTGGCAGGAAATGCCAGAGGGTGGGGGACGGGTACAGTATGCAGAGCTGCAAGTCTTAAAGAGGCAAGACCATGGGTGAAGTTGTCCCAATCAGGTTTTGTGGGAGCCAGTTGAAAAGGGTGGTTTGGCAATGGCAAGCATGAAATACAAACATACAGAATCTAAAAGGGCCTGGGAATTTTAATTTTCTGTTAACCACAAAATCAAAACAAATCTCTCTCTTAGGGCTCTCTGAGCCCTAGTAGCCAACGGGACAGGCAATTTCTCCACCAAGCTCTAACCTGGAGCAGGTCATGTCTTTAGAGCCTAGGAGGACACCTCAGGCCCCTAAAGAAGGCTCACAACACTGCTGTCTCTTTCCCTTCAGCCTCTGACTTTGCAAGAATTTATTTTCCTTATTTTCTCGGTATACATCTGTCCCCCCCAAACTTCACCTCTTTCCCTGGGCCTCCTTCCCATAAAGAAGCAGGACACAGGAGTTGTGAAGTCCAGTGTGGGGAAAATGTCAAAATGACATCTAGAAAGAACTTTGAGGCCATCTCTTGGCACCTATCATTTTCTAGATGTTAGCCTTATTTCAAGGTTCAGATCTGTAGCCTCCCTAGAAACCCAAAAGGCACACAATATAGCAGAGAAGCTCAAGTCTGAATTTGATGGAAATGTAACTTGTGGCCTTACTGACTAGCCTATCTGCCCATCCTCACTAGCCCTGGAATGCTCCAGCATTCACTTGCTTCTTATCTTCCAAAGCCTATGGAAGACAGCTTCACTATGCTTACCAAGAACAGAGTGGCTTAGTATAGAAAAATCTCAAGTCACTATTTGAATTCAGTGTGGTCATTCAGTGGGCTGCAGCCACCAGACTTGACTGAACCATCATGGTCAATGCCAATGGGTCTGCATAGCCATCATCCCTGGTTGCCAAATAAGACACAGGCCCTTACACTCTTCCAAGCCAGCCAGCCAACCTGTACACAGTACACAGCTTAAAGCTGTGCATCATCTCCCAGGAAGTTATCAAAGCCATTTCCAGGAGAACCATGTCTTCCTCTATACTAAACCCTGAATCTGTTAGTTAATTTTCTATTGCTACGATAAAACACCATGACCAAGGTAGCCCGAGAACAAAGAGTTTATTTGCACTATGGTTCCAGAAGGTTAAATTCCATGATGGTTGAGCAAAGACATGGCGGCAGGGGCAGCAAGCTGAGGGATCAGATCTTGAACTGCAAGCCAGAAGCAGAGAGAACACATGAGGAATGGCGAGAGGATTCTAAACCACAAAGCCCGCCCCCAGTGACATAGTTTCCCCCAACAAAGCCACACCTCTCACACCTCCTAAGCTTCCTCATCAGTGCCACCAACTTGAGACTAAGCTTTCAAATGTCTGAACCTAGAGGGGTCATTCTTATTCAGACCCCCACACTGAGGCTCGCCTAGGGGCCAGGGAACTGGACTTTTTCAGGAAAAACTACATGCAAGCAAGATTGGAAACTGACCATGGATCATGGCTGCCCTTTCAGCTCCCTGCCCTGCCCAAGTCTCACTCTTCAAAAGCACCTCTTCTCCATTAGACCCTGAAGAACAGCAGCTCTGAGTCCTCTTGGTTTGAGTGTCCACCCAGAACAGAATTACTTAGTGCTAATTTACTGTAGAAGCTGGTAGAAGTCCTCTTTCCTGGACCCAGTCACCCTTCCTCATGAGAATCTGTGTTCTCATCTACTTCAATCAGGAGGCTAACAGTCATTCTTTAAAATCATGGCTATTGGTCGGTAAAGGAGAAGTCAGGGTTTTGTTTTGTTTTATAAAAATTTATGATGAGTGCTCTGTCTGCACGTATGCCTGCAGAGGGCATCAGATCCCATTATAGATGGCTGTGAGCCACCTTGTGGTTGCTGGGAATTGAACCCAGGTCCTCTGGAAGAGCAGCCAGTGCTCTTAACCACTGAGTCATCGCTCCAGCCTGACAAGTCAGTTTTCCAAAGTTAAATTTGGGGTCTGTAGAGGTCTGAATGAAAAGAGCCCCCATAGACTCATTGGAGGTGTGGCTCTGTTGGAGTAGGTGTGGCCTTGCTGGAGGAAGTGTGTCACTGGGGAATGGGCTTTGAGGTTTCAGAAGTTCAAGCCAAGCCTAGCGGTTCATTGACTCTTCCTGCTGCCTACAGATCCAGATGCAGAACTCTCAGCTTCCACCACCATGTCTGCCTGTGTGCTACCATGCTTCCTACCATGACAAGGGACTACACTCTGAATTATAAGCCAGCCCCAATTAAAAGTTCTCCTTTATAAGAGTTGCCATGGTCATGGTGTCTCTTCACAGCAATAGAACACTACTAAGACAGGGTCTACAAAATGATGCTTCATAAAGTTCCTTTTATTAGTAAATCAATGTCCTGTAGTGAGAGCAAATTATAATTAAGAAAGATAGAATACAGACATGCCATTTAAAAGAGGCGTCAGCTTGTTCCTGTGACTACCTGACACTGGCTTGAGGATTAGTGTATCTCTGACATGCAGAGGAAGTCTTTTCTCTCTGCCACCCAGACCCCCAAAACCATGTTAGTTCATTTCTTCTGTCATAAGTAAAAGTCATGGTGTTCTTCAATGCCAGTTTGTATTCCAAAGAGAAACCCTGGCTTTGGCATTCTTCAATGTGAGTTTTCTGTAGAATACAGTGGCATTGAAGATGTCATCACCCTTTCTCATTTACCTATCAAGAGGCCCCCAACTGTGGTTCTCCAAGAACCACCATATACAGGAGCCCCACAGAGCCTTCATGGCTAGACCCAACTCTTTTAGGTACCTGGACCTTTTGAGTTCATAGAAAGAGAGGTAATGTGGCTCCCTCCCTACACAGCCACCTCAGTCAGACATGCGCCTGTAGAGATTGGTGGGGCACTTAGCTGGCAGAGACAGTCACATCAGATCAAGGCCTCACTGGAGTAGCAATCCCAGAGGCCAGATGAGGTACCAGGTTTGACTGTCAACATGTACTGCCTGTGGAGAATAAAATCTCTTATTCATATCCCAGAGGCAGGGCTCTTGCCTAACATGCATGGGACTCTTAAGTTCAATTCTTACTACCCCCCTCCAAATACATTAAAAAAAAAAGACTATTGTTATCTGAAACAATTTTCTCAGTGGTACAAAAAGAAAAGTAGACTAAGTGGGTTTTATTGTCGTTATTGTTTTTTAAGACAAAACTCAAAAAGCTTTCAGGTATCTGATTGTGACAGTAGCACATATTGGATGTGAGCCCATGCGATATAAGTACCATGGACAATAAAGACATATGGGACCTGATACATTTCTCTTGAATCTTGAATTAAGTTCTAAAAGGAGTCAGACATGGAGGCTTGTGCCTGGAATGCCGCTGTTTAAGAGGTGGAAACAGGATCATCACAAGTTTCCGGCTTGTGTGAACTCAGGTACCATCTCAAAAACAAAAACAACAGCTAAGTTCTAGTGGAAAAAAAAAAAAGGCAAGGTGACCCCATCCTCTGGGCTTCTTACGTCCCACTGGACTCTGCATTTGTAAACACACGTGAACTCATACCAGCCCGTTTGGAATTGCACAATATGCATTTAGGAGAAAAGTGAGGCTTGGCCAGCCATTCCTAGGCTTGCTCAGGAAAGGAACAGAGTCTTACGAAATGGGGCTCTCTGAAGACGGCTTCACAGAGAAAACAACCCTGGTGTCCCTGAAGGAGAAGCCACAGGATGGCTGGGCATTTTCAGGTGTTTCTCATTTCTGAAGAGATCAGAGGAGAGGGAAATTCCCCCTAGATCAGCGTTGCTCAATGTGGACTAGGTGTCACATGCGGGGTGGTGGGGACCAAATAAGTTGAGCTATAGTGGATGAAACTGAGGCAGTCTGCCTTTTCCCACTGCAGGACTCTTCGGGGACTCTGATAAATGTGTACTAAGACTGCTGAACAGAAGCAGGGGCCACCGAGTCCTTCGTTCTTAAAGCTCCTCAGATAAGCAGGGCTCTCAGAACCAGCCTTGGGGGAACGGAACCAAAGAGACCAGGTTTCTGAGAAATGGGGTCTGGCTCATCAGGACCTAGCATATAGGAAACACTCAATATAGTTGGGATAGAAGGCTCCTGAGTGACAAGATGAGGAATTCGCTTCATTCTAAGCAGGGAGAATGACACTGAGCACAAAATGGTGGAGAGTATGCCCAAGAGCCAGACATCTCACATGCGTGCAAGTGCATGCGTACACGTACACACACACACACACACACACACACACACACACACACACACATGCATATGCATGTACAAATGCACACACAGCTCCAGCACCCCTGGTGCTCATCCATAATGCAACTGTTTACTATCTAGGCTCCAGGTAGGAACAGATAGGGGTCTAGATTCAAGCTGTCTTTGTCTTCTAAAGACAAACCCTACAAATCCATAATGCATCCTAGAAGACTTTCTCCCACACATGCCCCCCCCAAAGAAAAATAAAGTAAGAATTTTATGAAGAAAATGTGCTTTTTCCCCCTCTAAGACTAATACCACATCAGATGAGGGGACCTCCAAGGATGCTCTTACAGATCCTTGTCCCTTTACCGCCACCTGCTGGTGGTCAGGCACCTATGCCGTAAATTTCAAAATGCTTGCATTTCACTGTGGAGTTCCAAGCATGTTTAGATTTTGCATCTCTTATGACATCACACAAGTTAGAAGGATTAGGGCAGCTTTTGCTCATTTTCTTTTGAGCTGAAAACAACCTAGAAGTGATTTGACTGTTGATAAAAAGTTAGAGGAGCCGGAGCAGAGCATACACCACTATTTGGCTTTGTGTAGCTACAATTTGCAAAGTGCACCTTTGCTCTGCTCATTCCTGCACAAGGGCACTCTCAAAGAAGACCACGTCCAAACATGTCCCTATTTCCACAAAGATAAAATCTACCCTGCCTTATAGAGAAGCATGTAGACAGTTAAAAGTCGGTATCCGACAAGGTCGGGAGACTATGCGTTACGCTCCACAATACTACCCGAGATCAGCCCCCTTCGTAAGCATACCTTGGTCTGGAAGCAGCAATAGAGTTGGGTTAGGTAAGGGTGTTTGCGTGCCAGAGCCAAAATCCTCTTCTCCGTCATCGTGCAGTCCACGTCATCATCCTGGAGGATGACGTCCTTCTTTAAGACCTTCACAGCGTACACTTCATCTTTGCCCTTGAGTTCCGCCAGCATGACCTGCAATCAGTTTTAACCATCTGGTCAGTCTACGCACACACGGACTCAAACAATGTCAAATAACTACATGTTGCTTGCGTTTTTTCCTTTCATTTTGAATGAGGATGTTTAGGAAATTAATGTTTGAAATGTTTAGGGAATCCACCCTGCCTAATTCAGCTACTAAAGTTTTTCTTTTCTTCTTTTTAATCTCTGGCACGGTGCTCAGGTTACATCATTATTCGTATCTTCATCTACATTAGTGATGCTGTAATTACCAGAGAACAAATGTATCTCTTTCTCCCCTCTATCCCCCTCCTCTCACTTTTTTTTTTTCCAATTTCTTCCTTTCTTCTGACAGTCCACACTATATAGCCTGGGCTGGTCTTGAACTCATGACACTTCTGCTTCAGTCTCCCAAGTGTTGATATTATAAGTGTACCCTACCATGCTACACACGAATACAGGGCTTTCAGAAGAAGCAGTATTTTCTATGTATTTTCCTATAAGGTCACTATCATTATCATGATTGCTGAAAAAGTAAAAACACTATAATTTATTCCAATATCTCCCTCCTATTGGAAATTTAAGTTTATACCAAATTAAGTTCTATATAAGTTGCACTGAGTGCTTTTGGACACAATTTAAATTTTTCCTTGGCCTTATATCCTTGAAATAGAAATTCTCATTAAACATTTAACACATTTCCTGACTTTCAAGGGGGCTGTGTTCATACACACAGTATATCATTTTAGTGTGTAGCACAGATTTAGTATGAGCACAGGCCACATTCACTTACAACTTTTTTTTGTTTACTTTCTCTTACTTAACAAGTGGGAGATATAATCTTGATTCTGTTTTCAACTTGCAGCTGAACTTTCTGGAATATTTATTTTCTAATTGAGTTGCTTTGGGAGAGAATTGTTTTTCTCTTCTGCTTAGTTACTCGCTGGCTTGTGTTATTTCTCCTAAGTCGGTATATATGTGATACATAAAGACAAACCTCTAGCTTTCTGCACAGGCCTCCATGCCTCCTTCATGGCAGTCTGTAATTTTTGTTCCTGAACATTTGTGTACTTAAACCTGCCCTGTTATGGTGATATTTTATTTGTGCTGAAATGTGATTTTATTTGTATGTTAATAAAGTTGCCTGGAGATCAGAGCTAAGAGCAAGCCATTAAGCAGAAGTCTGGTTTTGGTAGCACACGCCCTTAATCCGATCACATGGCAGGCAGATCTCTGTGTGTTCAAGGACACAGCCAGCATGGTGACACACGCCTTTAATCCCAGTACCAACCATAGAGACCTGGAGGTCTGTATAGACAGAGAGTGACGAGGAAGCCATGTGGTTGGGTTTAGAACCAATGAGAAGGCAGAACAGAAAGGCAATAAAAAGACATGACACAGGAAGAAGGTCTCTCTCTCAGGGGAAGGACAGCAGCGAGTGGTAAGATAAGGTGGTCTGAGCTCTTGGCTACTGCTCGATCTCTGGGCTTTTAACTCTTTATTTGGCTCTGTGTTTCTTATTTAATAAGACTGTTTAGAATTACATCTACACCCTGTGTTTACCATTATGGTGTCTTTCCACAGCTCTGCAAGTGAAAACACAATTTCTTCCCCTGACAGCTGATGGCCAGGTCTATGTTCTTGACATCTGTCTATCAGTGGGTATTTTCATTTACCTACCCCAGTCAAGGGTCTTTCTCCTTTTTTTTTTTT
>CABHPP010130783.1:6965-23607 GCA_902168425.1 Peromyscus attwateri | reverse complement strand
AGTGTTTTGCCTGCATGAATGTACACCATGTGCCTGCCTGGTGCCTGCAGAAGTCAGAAGAGGGCATCAGATCTCCTGGAACTGGAGTTACAGACAGTTGTGAGCAACCATGTGGGTGCTGGGAATTGAACCCGAGTCCTCTGCAAGACCAACAAGTGCTTTTAAGCTCTGAGCCTACTCCAACCAACCGGGTTTTAATTGTCAGCTTGACACAGCCTAGAGTCACCTGAGAAAGGAGTCTTAATTGAGGGATTGCCTAGACCACAGCCTGAGAGCATGCCTGTGGGGGTTGACTTGCTAACTGGTGTTAGAGATCCCAGCCCACCATGGGTGCCATCATTCCCTGGGCCTGTGCTCCTGGGCTGTGTAAGGAAGCTAGCTGAGCATGAAGCTGAACGAGCCAGCAAACAGCATTCCTCAGGATTTCTGCTTCAAATTCCTGCTTGAGTTCCTGCCCTGACTTCCGTCAATGATAGACTGTGATCTGTAAGACAAATAAACCCTGCTTTTGGTCAGAGTGTTTTATCACAGCCACAGAACAAAACTAGGACAGCACGTCAGAAGTAAATTGGTTTATTTTGAAACATTGTTATTAACTGTAGGTTTGGAGGAAAGCTTAAGGAGATCACTTCATTAAAATAACTCTTCTTTGCTCTATTCATAATAACCCAAGCTCAGAAACTACTCAGGTGTTCATCAACAGGAATATGGTCAAGTTGTTGTGTGTCTATATACAACACACGGACAGACACTCAGGAACAGAAAGGGAGGAACTATAAAACCTGAATAGACTCCAAACACAGTATGCTGAGAGAGGGGTCCAGAGACTAGTGCACAACTCCTGTTTCCATCACATGGCATTCTAGAGCAGCCAAAGCTAATCTAGGATTTTTTTTTAAAAGAAAAGCAATATTTGCATGTACCCATAAGAAAGATGAAAACTTCCAATTTCAGGAAGCTGGAGCAGAAATTCATGCCCCTCCCTCCTGCTGAGCATCGCTAGGAAATCAATCTGGATATTATTATGTAGGGAAAATACAAAGGCTCTGGAAGGAGGAGAGAAGACAGACCGACCAGCAACCTCTGGACCAGAGGAACACAGTGGCAGAGAGTTCTCTCTGTTCATTTGTCTCAGATGGCATGGACGTAGAGCTGAAGAATGTGAATACCAGCAGACCGCCAGTCCAAACCCACTCTCTCTCAGACCCGAGGAAGGGGTGGCCTAGAAGACAGAGTCTTAGGCAATAGTGTTCCACTCCAGGCTCCACTCCAGAAACACACCCCACAAGCCCAGCCCATGGTAAAGGCTAAGCAGGGGACCCAGCTTTCCACTGTCACCAGGGGACCTTCTCCACTCACCCGCCCCTCCCCAGGTTGGTATTGAAGAAGACTGAATGGAGGGCTGAGACTTTTCATCCATGTCCAAGGGTAACAGGTTTCCCTGGTGTCAGGTGGACAGCATCAGGAGCCTAGACTTCTACCCACCAGGAATAAGGAGACCACCTCTTCAGATGCCAGCAGAAGCTGGTACAGAACCTGGGCTTCCACCTACCTGGCTCTAATGAGCTGGTCCCCACTTCCCAACCTCCCCCACGTGAGCTCTGTGTGCCACCACACTCAGCTCCATGTGACAGAAATTTTAAAACATCTATCATAAGTGAATGGAGCCCCGAGGACCCGTGGGGATAGAACCAAAGCCTGCCTCTTAGGGCACTAAGAGGGTTCTGCAAGAAGGGGGAAGGGGCAGAACAAAAATACACAATGAAATAATGTCTCAAATGTCCCCAAATTTAATAAAAGACATTAGTTTATGGATCAGAAAGTCTAGGCAACCAACTCATTTACAATAGTATCAAAAAATATAAAATATGGGCCAG
Source organism: Peromyscus attwateri (assembly GCA_902168425.1). Classification (NCBI taxonomy): domain Eukaryota; kingdom Metazoa; phylum Chordata; class Mammalia; order Rodentia; family Cricetidae; genus Peromyscus; species Peromyscus attwateri. The sequence continues at coordinate 21,730 of CABHPP010130783.1, read as the reverse complement.
TGAGATGGCCCAGTGAGTAAAAGCACTTATTGCCAAGCCTGACAATCTGAGTTCCATTTCTGGGGCCCAACACACATTGGAGAACCAACCAGCCAACCAACCACACACACACACACACACACACACACACACACACACACACTGAATGTAATTTTTAAAAACAGAAAAAAGGAGAAATATTTAGGGCAAATGTGACAAAAGATGAAGACTGACATGTATTGACAACCACAATGAGATGCCACAATGTACCCACGGGCTGGGGACAAACCAAAGCCAGTATCTAGACTAAGTGCCAGCCAGGACCCAGAGCAGAGGAACTTTTCTCCAAACCAAGGGGGTTCAGAACTAACAAAACCCCACTGTTCCCCTTTCCCAGGTCCCTCTCCCCTGAGCCTCTGGGACGTCAATTGTCAGCTGCTGCCTCCAGCAAGATCAAGCGCTGCTCCTTGGAGAACAGGAGAGGCTCCGGTTTAGAAATATCTACTGGACCATCCGCTGCTCAGTGCTCTGGCCTTCCTTTCCTCCTTTCGGCTGCTGGGAAGGGTGCACAATGCCTAATTGGAAGAGAGCTAGAAAACACCAGGCCCAGACCATCAGCCATCTACTCCGAGAACCCTCAGAGGACCACACCTCTGACTACAGGCAGGGTCGGGTCGGGTGAGGCTAAGTAGGATGCTATGTCAGTGAGAAGCCAATACTCTGTGCCAGGAACCCTGAGGTTTTGTGTCTTTGGAGGCAACAGGGCTATGTATACATCCTCCAGGTGGGACAGTAGGTGAAGAGAGTCTCTAAAAAGTACTCTGCGCCTTAACTGCCCAGGTTCCCATGGGAGACCCTGAACACCCAGGCCTATGTGAGCTTTCTTTTATTATTATTATTATTATTATTATTATTATTATTATTATTATTATTTGGAGCATCAGTTCATAAACAGAGCTGTTGGCCTAGAAGCCCTGTGTAAGCCCAGAGCTCCACTACATCAATTAGTATTTTTAGCTTTGACTGGCTGGAATTCTAGCTAATAGACCAGGATGCAGGCTCATGGTGGCCTCGGCGAGCACATGGATCCACTCCAGAAGGAGCTAAACTGATTCAAGACACCTAGTTCAGCTACCTACAGAAGGTTAGTTCTCACTCTCCTCCAATTTTACTTAAAATTAGAGAGAGGGGGAAGGAGAGAGAGAGAGAAAGGAGAGAGAGAGAGAGAGAAAGGAGAGAGAGAGAGAGAGAGAGAGAGAGAGAGAGAGAGAGAGAGAGAGAAAGAAGAAGAAGAAGGAGGAGGAGGAGGGAGGAGGAAGAGGAAGAGGAGGAGGAGGGGGAGAAGGAGGAGGAAAAGAAAGACTCCAAAGACAGAAGTGCCCCCGGGGAGGAATATTACTAAAGATTCACAAATGGAACAATTTTCTAATAACAAAGTAAACATTATTAAATTGTCCTTGAAAGGTGGCAAATTGGTAGGAGAGTATTTTGTTATCCTTTTCAATGAACCTTGGCTGGGGGTGTGCATTAAAATGCACCCTGTGGGGGCTGGAGAGATGGCTTAGCAAGTAAGAGCACTGGCTGCTCTTCCAGAGGACCTGGGTTCAAGTCCCAGCACTCACACCTCAGCTCACAACTGTCTGTAACTCCTGTTCCAAGGGATCCTACACCCTTACACAGATATACATGCAGGCAAAACACCAATGCACATAAAATACAAATAAATAAATTTAAATGCACCCTGTGACAATGTATTATTTATTTTTGCACTCTATCTCCCTGCCTACTTGCCTGGCTGACTTTTCCTTCAGACCTGCAGGTGTTATCCACACCCTTCCTCTGCTCTGTCTTCTCCGGCTGGACAGGGCCCAGAAAAAGGGAGACAGACCTTCCTCCCATGCCTGGGTGTTGGGACTCAGCTGTGCTGTGGGATGTAAGTGGTGCCTACTGGCCTGGAAGTCTCGTTCTGGGGATGAGAAAGGTGTTAGATGCTGCTGGTCTGGGGGTCCCTTTCTCTCCTGCCCCTCACTTTGCTTGGCTATGAAATTAAAGATAGGGCTCAGTATTTGTGAGTCATGTTTTAGCTGGGTTTTTAGTTTTCAAAATTGGTGTGTTGTAACACCTAAATGTGACCATTTATTTGGGGGGATGTGGGTACCGGGGTGTTTGTTTTTTTCCATCTTGAAGATCTGCCGTCCCATCCAAAGAAAAGACCCACATGAACCTGGTCCCTGCCCCCCGTGGGAGTGAGAAGGGCAACTAGCTTTTTGGTGCTTCTTGCTCCTTTCGCTGTAGAAATCATCCAGAACCCACAATAAGGGCCTCCCCTCTTTGTTCAGAGCAGCTGCTGTTCGCCCAGTCCTTAGGTTTGCTGGTGGGGTGGGAGTCTCCTGGGTGAAGGCAGGTGAGTCCAGGATGACGTCATTTCCTGCCCCTGCAACCATCCCACCTGCACCAAGCAGAAAAGGACACCTGTGAGTGGAGAAACTGCTTCCTGCTGTCCTTAAAAGTGAACCTGGTGAAACAAAGTCCACACTGGTCTCAGGTTTGCCAAGAATGTATCACTAGAGAAAACCCATGGTGACATCGCTGCTCCTCACCTAAAAACAGCCAAGCTAAACTAAGTAACAACAACAACAACAAATGGTTTCCCACACCGCTTGCCCAGCTTCTACCACCAGGGTTCAGCCCGAGCCAATTTCCATGCTTGAGTTATTAACTTATGAAAATAGGCACAAAAGGGGGGAAATGCACAGATCCCCGGCTGCATTATTACTCATCGCCATGCTTGAGTGGGTTCCAGCACAAAGGCGTGTTATTCTGCCTGCCACTCTCTCAGTTTTGAACAAAATGCAGCTCGCTAATGGGTTCTGCCTCATCTACCTTTCTGTAATCATTACGTGGCCATTGTCTGTAATTTATCCTGTTTTTTTCACAAAGAATGTGTGCTTTACTCAGGCGGGCACATGTCTTGTAAGTCCCCTTCGTTTGTGGCTGGAAAGAAAGGTCACGAAGCTGCCAGTCACTTGGGGTAATACACCCATTATGCTGACCTTGGCAATATTTGGAAATAGTAATGGATGGCCGTGAATAGATTCTCAAAACCTGGTGAATTGGGACAGTGATGTAAGTGATAAAGGGGATCTAGAAGCAGTCATGAGAAGACGGAATGAGGGGGAGTTTTCCACCCACCCCAGACTGGCCTCTGCCTGGGGATCATGACGGACCACATCACTCCGAGCCAGTTGGAGACACCTGCTCATGGGCTGAATGGTTTCAAGTTCCCCACTTGACCTCCTATACCGCCAGCTCTAGCCTACATTTCGGCAGTTTCTAACTTGTGCTCAGAAGTGCTACTTCAGGGCTGGGGGGATGACTCAGTGGATCAAGTCCTTGCTACTCAAGCGTAATAACCTGACTGCAGATCTCCAGAACCCCCACGAAAAGCCAGGTGTGGCCATGGAAAGAACCCAGTGCTGAACTCTGGACCTTGTAGGTGCATAGATAAGCGCATGCGTGCACTGGCATACATATACCCTGTGTACATGCATGCACACACACACTTTTTTTTTTTTCCTGAGACAGGGTTTCTGTGTATAGCCCTGGCTGTCCTGGAACTCAGAGATCCACCTGCCTCTGCCTCCTGACTGCATGTACCACCACACCCAGCCACAAACTTTTTTTTTTTTTGAAAGAAGACCTGTCCTATACTAGCATGAGCCAAGTGTGTAAAGGAACTGAGTGGCATCATGCTTCTGGAAACTCCAGAATTGATTGTAGAAATCAAGGCCTGTCAATGTTTATTTGGGGGGGAAGGGGGGCAGCCAAAACCGCCAGTGAAGAATACATTAGGCAAAAACTTGAGACGAACGACACTGGGAAGGCTGGGCCACACGTAAGGTTTTCAAAAACCAAGTCTGAATCGCTAAGCCGGTGACATGGGTTGGGTACCTTGCAAGCTGGTACCCTTAGAGCAGCCAGAGAGAAGCCGGTGAAGCCCCCTCCCTCCATCAGGATAGCAGAATTCTCCACCAGATTCTTTCCCAGTCAGCTCCGCAGCTATCCGGAGGTTAGTACAAGAGCAAGTGTGTCCTTTCATCTTCCCGGAAGTGCTAACGAACGCTTTGGTTTTGTTCCTTCCCCCTCATTAAGACAAACGAGTTCTCTTCTGCCCTCAGGAAGCTGCTCTCATCCCGTAAGCCGGCTGCTCTCCTTCCTGCTCTGCCGATCTCAAAGCTCTCTCTAAGGGACCCTGTCTTGTCAGGTGGCCTAAGGGCCTACCTTGCCTAGTTCAGACTCAGCCTCAGGGCCTCTCCATACTGCTCATAGCTCTTGGAGCCCATGGCCCACTGCCCTGGGACCCAGCAACATGTCTGAGGTTATCTCAACTCTGGAAGTCCTGGCAGGCACTACAAAACACAAGCACATTACATTTCCATGCCAGTGTGTCCTGGAGAGGCTGCCAGCTTCGATAGAATTTAGGAAGACAGCACCCCCAAAGGATCTTTAGAGACTGTGCAGCCAAACCCTGTTCACCTTAACTTGGAGTCAAAAATCTCTCACTGGCCTTGAACTCGCCAAGGGAGCTGCAGGGATCTGCCTGTGTCTGCCTCCCCAGAACCTGGCCTTTATCTAGGTGGGTGCTTTTGTGACAAGTACTTTAGCTCCCCAGCCCTGAAACAAAGCAAAGTGATGTGTGTAGACCCACATTGCCAGGGGAGTGGACTAAGGCTGGAAACAGTGTCCCCTCACTCTGCTGGCCCACTGTCCACACCATCCCTACCTAAGGCCTCCATTCCCCCTTCCCAATGCTGGCGCAGAGCCACCAGATGCCACTGACCAGAGGACAACACGAACTCTGCTTTACCCAGAGTCCGCTGGGGTAGAAAACAGGGCCCTCAGGCAGCTGCAAGAGAATGGTAGGCCCCTGGAACACAGCTCTGTGCTCCAGAGTCACAGTGACCAGTGAGCACACATCACAGATGGCCAGATATGCCTGCAAGACCTAGGAGGTTGCTAAACTGTCAGAGGAGAAGAGTGAGGGTCACCTGAGGAGAGTTCTTGGGGATTCAAACCTGAGCAAGCATGACCCACCTTTCCTCACCCCACTTGAGTGTGAGCACCAGGCCACACCTTACTCAACCATCTCTAAGTGATGGTGGCTATAATCAGCTTGACAGCTAGAGGCCCCTGAGAGACAAGCCTCTGCATAATGCCGGTGAGGGATTCTCACTGAGGTGGGAAGATGCCCCTTAACTGTAGGTAGCCCCCTGCCATGGGCTGGGGGCTTGAGTTGAACAACAGAAAGAAGACAAGCTGAGCATTAGCACTCATCACCCTCAGCTTCCTGAGTGAGTATGCAATGTGACCAGTCACTTCAAGCTCCTTCAGCCAGCCCTTCACCCCCAGAATGGACTGTACCCTCAAACTGTAAGCAAAAACAAAAACAAAAATAAAGCCCACCCTCCCTTAAATGACTGCTTGTCACATGTTTGGCCCTAGCAGCAAGAAAAGTCAGTAATGCTGATGGCTGTATTGATGCGTTCCTTTCTTCAGCTGTAATCTGATCATGTTTAGCTGGTTCCAGATAAACAGATCTAGGTGTATTTTCAGCAGACATCTCTGGAGTGTTACCTACCTTCCCACCACTGTGCAACACAGTCTCCAGGCTTCTATTTCACTTGCAAAATGGAGACTCTCTAGCCAATGAGCAGAACCTGTCCACTCCCCTCCCCTCGGCCCCTGACAGCTGCCACTCTACATCTCCACAGGAATTTAACTGTTCTAAGCACTACTTCATGTAAGTAGAGTCAGACGGTATGTTCTTTCCCGTGTAGCTAATTTTCATTAACTGCATCTGGACTCGACTAAAACCCCAGCTGCTGGGCACTCCTGTGTGGCGAAGAACTTTCTCAAGCCTCGGGTCAGAGGATCTGTAGTTCTCGACGGAAGGCTGGCACAGGTGCAGGGGACTAGGGTGTTTGGCTCGCCACCACCACCCCACCCCACCGCCAGCCAACACCGTCCATCAAACATCTCCTCTGTTCTCATGGTCTCATGCGCCAGATTGCTGTTTGGAAACCATTGGCAAACCCAGGCTGCACAGAACCCAGAAGTGTGTGATACCCACTTCAATAGTTACGTTTTTTTTTTTTTTTTTTAATTCTTTCCCTCTTCAAGGAAGGGGAGAGAGCTAAGGCTGTTGATGGAAAAACACACTTCCATGGATCAGCACTGGGTAGCCATGTGCACATCTGTTCTTAACAGGTTTCAGCTGAAAATATACCTAGATCTGTTTATATGGAACCAGCTAAACATGATAAGATTACAACTTGGAGGGTAACCATGGAGTTAGGAGCTGGGGGTGGGGGTGGGGGTGGAGGGAGGAAAAACCCATCCACACTCAGTCTGTGTATTCGCTCCTCACACTTTACCACAGACGCGTTGACTGGGCCGGATTTGCTGTGAATTTGAAAAGCCAGAATGGCTCAAGATTAGTTACAGACAAACTCAAGATGTTCCCACAGCCTTTCTGCAGCACAACCTCCCGCTCACCTCCCGTGTGAGCCTGGAAAGAGACTGCTCCTGGGAAGTCACTTGAATTTGAGGAGTTCTGGCCCAGGAGAAAGACAGTGTGCTAGCTACTCACATGGAGAGGACACAGCACACCTTAAGAAACTACTCAAAAAAAAAAAAAAAAAAAAAGTGGGGGAGAAAGATTTCCTTTGAGTCAAGGTTACAGCTAGCTCATAATTGACTTGCGCTGTTGGTTGTTAAATCTGTGGCAAGAGCATCACTGGTAGTGGGAGCTTGTGGCTGACACCTCTTGGCAGACAGAAGGGAGAGGTGGGAGAGAGGGGGGAGTTCCCTTCACTTCCCACTATCGGCATCAAAGTTCTGTACCCATCAGAATTACACTCATGGATTAGGTCAGAACCCTCAATCACCCAATAACTTCTCAATGATTGGATCCACCAGCTGGGGCCCAAGACTTTACCATGGGAGACGTCTCGGGAAGACATTTCACATCCAAACCATTACAGACACCAAAGCCTCCCAGAGGAAGGGCAGGCATGTGCCAAGGCCTCTTTCTGCTGGCTCTGTGCTCTCTCAGGGAGGGGTCTTTTGACCTTGAACCTACAGCTACGCTCCGAAGCCACACTGTCGGCTCCAGCACCGAGCTGAGCAAACTGCCTGGGGTGATTTCTTAGAGTCCTGGTACTCTAGGGGAAAGACTTGCCCTTCCACCAGACTATCCCTGGAGGTGAGGCCGAGATTTACATGCTCACAGGGCCCAGCAGGAACTGAAGGAATAAGGACTAGAGGACGGCTAATAATGGCTTCAGCAGGCTAACACCAGGGAGGAAACAGACCCCACAGACCTAGCTTTTCTGAATTTCGCAGGGATAGTAGTCACTGGATTTTTACATGATGACTCCAGTATTGAAGGCAAATTAAAACCATGGCCCTCCTGTGGCTTGTGAGCCCTTGGGGGTCCTTTGGTGTCTCCACAAGTGGGAGGAAGGGACTGCCTTGGCTTTGCCTGCTCCAGGCTCTGCCCACCAGGATTCCCATCTCCCAGTGCTGGCAGGCCCATCTTGGGCAAAAGGTGTCACAGTCTAGTACCCTTCACCATTTTCCCTCTGAATGTCACCAGAGTCCATATCTTGACTCCATGCTTGAAATATACGTTCATCTGCAGACATCTACCCATAATTTATCTCTAAAAATTAATATCAGTCTATAAAATGCACCACAGGACACAGGAATAACAGTCACACAGCCTCAGAAACAATCAGCTAAAATTGACATCTGAAAACGTACCCCCCCTGCACTCACACATGCACCCCCCCCCGGGGGGGGGGCTGTGATTGGTAAGGGCTTCATTCCTGATGAGCCTCATGCTGAGAGCACTCACCTCATATAATTCATCAAAAATCACTTCTTTTAATAAGCAGCCCACAGGAAAACAATTATTGATGTCAGTTTCATTATACTCGAAGTTCTAGAACAAAGAACATATCGCCCACAACTCTGTGACCTGTTAGATGATACTGAATTTTTAATTAAAAAACATTAATATGTTCAATTGATGGCAGGGAGGGTACGGCTCCAAGGCTTCAGAAAGAAACTGGGAAGGCAAAATATGGCCGACAGGTTGTCTCGACGAACTGTGCAACGTGCCTTAACATTTGTCTTCTGTGGCTTTTTGTCTGAGGCTTTCAGTTCGGTTTGCTTTTGAAGACAAGTCTTTGCTGTGAGGCCCTGGCTGGCCCCAAACTGGCAGCGATCGTCTTGTCCTGCCTCTGACTTCTAGGGGCTGACATTACAGGTAAGCAGCAGCACCATGGGCAGACACTTTCGTTTGGGTAAAGTAGAATCCAAGCTGTGAATATCCACAGAAGGTGGGATGGGGAGACTCGGGGAGGGAGTTTTCTTTCCCTCTGAGTACCCCAACAGCACATCCCTGAAAGAGGATCCACAGTTAAAACCCCACACCTCCCCACGTGGCTACTGCCCCAGGTTGTGCAAGACAAGCCCTTGAAAGGAAGCTTTTGCTTTGTTTTTGCTTTTTTTTTCTGAGCAAGAAACTTGACGCTATTTCCAGGTGATTAACTTAAGAAAGCCTTCTGCAGTGAGGCTAAGAAATGGAAACAGTCTTCTGAAAGCAGTAGATTAACAATATAACCACAGGCAAGGATGTCCAAGTCATCCCCACCAATTCTAAGAGCACTGGCTTCTGAAGGGATGCGTTAACGGACTAGGAACACCGAAGTCCTCCAAGCCTGTTGACACGTGGCTTCAGGAATGGACTTCTACAGCAGGTGACTGCCCCACACCCTCTCTGGACAAGCCTCTAAGTCATGCTGTATCAGAGTAGGCCCAAAGTTCTGTGAAGGAGTGGACACTTTGCCCCAACCACAGAGCACTGAGCTGTGGCCAGGACCTCTGGGGAAGACACCGGCTTCTGTCCAAGGAGGAAGTAGCTGCCTGGGTCTCGGGAGCCCACAACAACCAGCTTTACGCCTGGGCAGAGAGTATATACAGGGTGCTAAGTGAGGCCCGCCACATGTTCTGAAGGAACATCCTGGGGTGTGGAGTGTCAGCCCCACAGCATGGGAGCTGAGGCAAATGCTTCTGTCCTGAGTGGGGTGCGGGTGGCCTTGGGGCAGGCTACCGAGTTAGCCACGGGCTAGCAGAGTGCCTTCACTTCCTCCAAGGAAGAGAGCAGAATGCAGTCTGAGCCCAGGCCCCAGCCCGGCAACAGTACAGCTGCTGAGGCTGGACGAGGCCAGTGTAAGGTTGTGAGCCACAGCTGGGACCTTGGGAAGGTGCTCGCCGTGCACAGGGAAGAGGTAGGTTTGGGTTTTCAGACAGATAGTAGGGCTGGAGTGATAACTCAGAACATAAAGTAAGTTCAGTTCTCAGAAGACAGAGTATAAAAAGGCCGGGTCAAATGATGCTTGCTTGTAACCTCAGCACGGGGAGGGAGAGACAGGTGGGTCCCATGGTTCACTGGCCGGCCAGCCTGGCCTACTTGGTCAATGAGAGACCTTGTCTCAAAACACAACAAAACAACAACAAAAACACAAGATGATTAGTGCCTAAGGAATGATGCCTGAGGTTGTCCTCTGCCTTCCACATACACAGGTACACACACACACACACACACACACACACACACACACACACACGTCACACTGTATTTAAAAAAAAAAAAAAGCAAAGAAATCATCATTGGGTCCCAAGCTAGAAAGGGATGTAGCTGGTGCACTTCCCAAAGGCCAGGCTTGACTACATGATGTCCTAGCTCCTGTGTTCCTGGTTGTACCTTTAGACACCGGGCTGGTGGACCACTCCCTGGTCCCACCTCTATCTTCCTCACTGCATCAAGGCCAGTGATAAACCACGGAGGCCCCTGGCTCACAACAGTTACCCAGGCAGGATAGGTTGGTGTTACTCTTTCTGGGAAAATAGGTGCAACTCCACTGAGGAGCAGTGCATAACGAACATCCAGTATCTTGAAAATAGCATGGTGATTCCAGATTCCAAAAAGAAACTGACAGAGGACCCCCACAGGGAAATCCACTGTATCCCCGAAATGAAGCAGGTGAGCCACATTGGAACACTGACCTCAAGCCAAGACCCCTCCCCAAACACTGGGATGGCAGGTAGCAGGGGCCCCGGAAGAGGTCCAGTGTGCACTTTTGAGACAGTGTGGCTCCTGGACAAAGTGCCACCTCAGTCCTCACAATCTCCCATGTGGGAAGGTGCTGGTGAGATTTAGGGAAGCTGAGTCTTGCCTCTGTGCCCTTCCCCCTGGCTGGGAGGGCTTCCTGAAGAAGAAAGCATGCCAAGGCTGGGTAAAAATGGACAGCAGGACTCATGGGGCAGAGTTCACTGTGCCCTACTTGGGCTGGGGCACATGACTGGTTTTCTCTGAGGCAGCACATTTTCCATTCTAAAAATAGCCCACGATGACCCAAGACATCTTCCCCTCCCAAGGAGTCCCATGGTTCTGGGTTGTTGTTTTCCCAGAATTTTTGTGATTTCTGAAAGCCATGGACAATGAAACCATTATGGCTGTCACTGCCTGTCCGATGATCCCCCAGACACAACAACCTGAGGACCAATATTCAACCCTTCATTGAAGGAAGAACTTGAACAGGGGTACTGCTCAACCAGAAAGGATCAGCCGCCACCCGCCACTCCCCTCCCCGCCCCTCCAGTCACACAGGTTGACAGCAGGACATGTCTATGAACCCTGAGGGTTTGGGCCTCTGCCTAGGCCTGAGCTAGCCACAGCTGGAGGAGCTTTTAACAGGACACCGGATTTCTGTCTGCCCTGAAAACCTCCCCACCTCGATTTTGGTGGTATTTCTGGGACGTTTAGGACACAATCCTTTTGAAGAGGAGGCACCCACTACTGGTCCGGTGACTCCTGGGATCCGAGTTCCTTGACTGCCTGTTTGCAAGCAAGGGGCTATTTTTACATATCTGAGTGGGGCCCTACTAACTGCTGCACAAGCACTTCTAGGGAAGTTCACATTTTCCCCCTGGCCAGCTGTTAACTCCAACAGCGCCAACAGGGCACTGGGAGTGGGGGTGGGGGAACTTGGTGATTTGCTTACAAGACACACACAGTGCACCAGCTTTCTCTAAAGGGTTAATGGCTGCAGACAAGACAGTCATATTGAGTTATACATGGCAAAGGGTGATTGCTGGGTGAGCAATGCCGACGAGCAAAAGAAAAAAAAATGTAAAAAGGGGAAGATAGGAAAAAGAAAACCGCAAGGATATACACCATCCTCCCACCCCCACCCCCCACCCCCGCCCCGTCCACCCCCACCCTCGTGCGCAGAACATTATATGTACAGTCCACAGATTGGAGCGAAGTTAAATTTGGCTCACAGGAATACAGGAAAGAAAGAAAACAGATCAAGTTACACAGAATCCTATTCAGATTTGGGCTTGGGCCTCAGCACACAATGCCCGGCTAAAGAGAACAAGGCCACGGTGTGTTGTGGAAAGCTCACACCCACCAGCTTCGCTTTTTCTGTAGTCATCTGCTGGCCTGGCCCTGGGCTGCAGGCTAATTCCCTGCTCTGCAGGTGGAGACAGATAAAACAAACCAAAATGGTGTAATGGACTGCAGGAAGCCTTTCTTCAGAACTTGATCAGCCTCCAGAAAGGAAACATGCATGGACTTTTCTCCGGACAGCAATCTGTTTTCTTAGGGTGCAGAGAGAGGCCTGGTGGCCAGGGTAAATAAGGCAACCAGTGGCAGGATTTTTGGCAGGCTGAGTTGCGCAGGAAGTTTGAAAAGACCGCTTCCTACGCTCTGATTCCAACCAAAAGTGAGCTGTCAATCTTGCAGGATGGAGGTACTTGGAAAGCACCGGCCAGGAAAGAGCGGCTGTAAGGGGGAAACCTGAGTCACAGGTGCGTGCCTGGAATCCTCCCCAGCTCCCTCCAGCTGGTTCACCTGGCTAGAACCCAGTCCCAGAAGCTGGATTCTACAAGTTCACTAACTGGCGCCAAGCAGGGCTGCAGGGATAAAAAAAAAAAAAAAAAAAAAAAACTCCAGGTAGATGTTGGCAGCTGGGCAGGCTGGCTGGGAAAATCAAATTGGCCGAGTGACTCCTGAATGTAAAGCCAGCCATGAGATGGTCAGGTGTGTTTTAAACAGTAGAGGGCAGACCTTCCAGCAGACACTCAGGATGCAACATGGAGAGGAGAGACCCACCAGCGCTTCCCAGGGAGGGCGGCAGGATGGCCTAAGAATAAGGCTCCATGTTGCTGTGGTGTGGGGGTCTTTTCAAAGCCATTCTATCGTATCCTATTTGAGTTTCCCCTACCCTAGGTGGGCCAGACAGGGAGAATATAGTTCTCATTGTACAGTGGAAGATGCCTAAGTAGGCGTCCCTTCGCCTCAGAGAACATTGCCTAGGCTCTGGGCAGCACATGCCAGGTGAGGCTGGGTGGCACAAGGTCCTCCTACCTGGGTGTACATCACAGTCACCAGCCTTCATCAGCTGGTGGCAACTACTCTCCTAAGAATGTTGCCTGTAGGGACTGGAGAGATGGCTCAGCAGTTAAGAGCACTGACTGTTCTTCCAGATGACCCAGGTTCAATTCCCAGCACCCACATGGCAGCTGACAACTGTCTGTAACTCTAGGATCCAACACTCTCACACAGACATACATACAGGCAAAACACCAATAAAATAAAAATAAATTAATTAAAAAAATAATGTTGCCCTTAGTCTGATGGTGGTGTTGTACGCCTTTAATCCCTGCACTCAGGGGGCAGAGGCAGGTGGATTTCTGAGTTTGAGGCCAGCTTGGCCTAGAGAGTGAGTTCCAGGACAGTCAGGGCTACACAGAGAAACCCTGTCTTGTCTGTTGTGTGTGTGTGTGTGTGTGTGTATGTGTGTGTGTGTGTGTGTGTGTGTGTGTGTGTGTGTGTGTTGTCCTAGAGGCTGGAGGAATAACTTAGCAGTTAAGAGCACCAGCTGCAGTTACAGAAGACTCAGGTTCAATTCCCAGCACCCACGCGGCCCCTCACAACCATCTGTAACTCCAGTTCCAGGGGATCCAATGGCATCTCCTGGTATCTCCAGGCACCAGGGATGCATGTGGTACACAGACATACATGCAGTCAAAATACCCACACACATAAGAATAAAAATTTTAAATTAAAAATACAATAAAGAATCTTACCCTAACCTGGACCTCAGTAGTGGAGTGGGCATCTAGTGTCCTTAGTTCTCACTGAGCTCTGCCATGGTGTGAGCTCAGCCTGCGTTTGAAGTGTGGGGACAGTGTTCAGAGCATCTCCAAGGCCGATTCAGTGAGAGAGCCCATGCATTTCATCCTTTCTTCGGCCTGCGATGCTGTGGATCCTGAAACCTGTGTAGAGCAAAGATCAGCATGAGTCTGTGTCTCCTACTATTCGACTTTGCTTTCTGTTGCTGTGATAAAATGCTGACAGCAACCAACCGGAAGAGAAAAGGCTTTGTTTGGCTTACAGGCCATAGTCCACCATCAAGGGAAACTGAGGCAGGAACCGGGAGAGAGCAACTGAAACAGAGGCTTTGGGGGAGGAATGCCCCTTACTGGCTTGCTCAGATACCTTGAATAGCCCAGGACCATCTGCCCAGGCATAGTTCTGCCCACAATGGCCTGGGCCCTCCCATGTCAATCATCAGTCAAGACAATTTCCCACAGACACACCCAGGCAAATCTGAAGGAGGCAGTCCCTTGATGGATGTTTCTTCTTCCCAGATACGTCCAGGTTTGTGTCAAGTTGACAGAAACTATGACATCTACCAAAACCTGTGCATTCAAATCCATCTCTAGCACTTCAGAATGTACCCATATGTGGAAATTGGGATGCTATGGATATAATTAGTTAAGATGGAGTCACTAGAGTGATCTGGAATCCAAAATCACTACGGTTCTTATTCAAAGGAAACTTGGACACCAAGGCATATACTCAGGGTGCATGCTACATAACAATGATGATAGATAGAGATCGGATGTAGCTGTGATGAGCCAAGAATGCTAACAGTTGCTGGCAACATTAGTGGTGTGAACAAATCCACTCCCTCAGTCCATACCAGTTTTGAACTTCGACATACATTTCTATCCTGTGAGCCCTTGTTTGTGGCTGTCTTTATGGCAAGCCCTGCACACCAAGATGCTAAGAGACTAGGCAGGAAAGGGTTTCAGTCTGTACTAAATGCTCATCCAAAGCCAACATCCAGTCCCCACCAAGCTCTGAAGACATTTACTCTGTCACCATGAAGGGTCTCTGCTCCCTTGGGAGTGAAGGAGAGACAGTCTGCTCTTTCTCTTTTACGTGTCATCCCTATTTGCTTCTCAACAGAATTCCTCTGAAGTGTCTCGGACGTGAGAGCAGCACGCACTTCCTCTTTAGGACATAGATGGATCCCATGTGAACTGTGGTGCAGAGGAATACCTTTGTCCTCAGTGACTTAAGACCTGGCTGCTTGGTAACTTCCCTTTTATCCCGATGGCTTTTCTAGAGAAATCTAAAAAACGTATTCACAGGACTACAGGACAAACCGCAGTCAAGAGCTTGAAGCAGAAGCTCCCCTACGTGGGAATGGGGCTGCAGGATGCATCCAGGGCAGGCTTGTGTGGGGTCCCCAACCCCAACAACACACATGCTCATAACGTGAAACTTCTCCCACATGGTGGGAGTGCTTCACCACCCACCCACACCAGCACCCTCTGCAGTGCCCACCCACACCAGCACC